>JAHPZR010011211.1:0-21158 GCA_019787425.1 Platygyra sinensis | reverse complement strand
AATTTCAGAAAGATTTTGCGCGATAAGTAGGCTGACGAGCGATCGTTTGTAGTTCTATAATAATAAATCAAAAAAGTTAAGGAATCATTAAAAACGGTAAAAAGTTCCCTGTTTACATGACGTATTGATAATAAATTTCATGTTTCATCACTCAGCACCATGCCCTGACAGACAGGGTAAGGAAAGAAACTCCACAACATGAAAAGGAATGAGGCTGGCTGCAAAGGTAACAAATTTGTTCCATTTTGTAACATTTCATTACACTGAACGAAAAAGTGATATGTTTTGCCCAGACCGCTTTCTTTTATTATGGCAAGACTGACTTCAATCTCTTTACTTTCTGAAATAGCTAAGAAATGGTCGAAATATGCTTACGTATTATCTTCAGATTAACAATAAAAACATTTTTCTATAACCAAATCGAACAACGGTGCCGTTGAAACACATTAAGATTAAAAAAAATACTATATGACTTCCTATCCTAATCTTACAGGATTTGAATAGTTCATGTCACCTACAAGGTCCTTGGGACAGTGATGTAATGCCACTAATTATCTGTGTTTTACAAGTCAAGTTTGAAAAGCTATCCTTTTAAAAATGCGTTGCTGTTTCCCCTTCTCCCACCCAATACAGTGTTTAAACTCAAGGGAAATTGCAGGTACTAGTGTCAACATTGTAGCTGAGGTGTGGGGAAGGCTGGACATGTGTAGTTCTATTTACAAACGACTGTGTGTTTGGCGTGTGTGAAAAGCCTCACAAGGGTACAGTTTTTCGAATACTTTAAGTTGATGATTGTGGGTACAAGACGTTTCCCATCTATGTGAATAATCGCTAAGGGATAAAATATTCTGTGAACATAGCTTGAATTAACTCCATAGGGAGGTCTTAACCACAACAATATCAACAATTTGTAATAGTTTATGACACGTTAAATTTCTGCAAAACTATGACAGGTCGAACTTCTCTTCAGTTATCTTTGGTTTGTTCCTTTCCTAATGACTTTCTGCAGTCAGCTTGATTTGTACATCTTGTAGCATCTCCTTCCTTTCTGTTTCTAAATTGGACTTTGTTTCACATGTTTAGATTCTGCCGGAGAAACACCACGACCCAAGGAGAGAAAACTGGAAAGACAAGCAACACCTGAAAGAAGAGGAACTCAGAGTTCAAAATCAACAGGCTCTTGTAGAACACCAGCTGACGAAAAACCAAGTAACCTTGGCACAAAAGGTAGGTAAAACACCAACTACCAGAGGCCTCAAAATTTTGTGGTGGAGGGTTTCAGAAGGTAGTAACCATAAACTGGCCAAATGTAGCCGTTAACCCGTTGTTTTAAATCGGTGAATTATGTCAGCCAAGAGACCAAACTCTGTCTTTAGATCAGAATCTACTTTTTAACAGCTAGTTTTTACTGTCAGCAGCGTCATGCATGCCCAGGTCCACAAAAAGCACTAATTTATTGTCTCGAGTTTCTTTTTGTCTGAGTGTCCAAAATTATAGTTCATACATGTACTTTAATCAACCCAAAGTTTATGGTTATAAATTGGTAGAACACGTTTAGAGTTTCAAAGTACCTGTAAACGTTGCTGCCAAGGTAGCTTTCTCTGAAACACAAATTGCTTTCTTCAGCAAAGACATCCTCGTTTTCTCTTCATTGTCTTTAAGATGGTGGTCCCACAAAACATTACAGAGATCAGAAAAACTGGAGAGGAAGTCGACGGGAAGGTACTAAAATAAAACTACAAGCTCAAACAAATGAAGAAGGAAAAGGCTAATCCAGGTAAGCCCAATGATAACATGCAAATCCTTTCTACTCGTTTCCATACATTTTCTCTATCACTTGTTGAGAGAATTATTATTTTTTAATTGACCACATTAAAATAGTTACACTGGTGACCTAATCCTTTATTCTCTAATCCCGAATATCTGATTTTGTGCGGATATTAAAAAGAGAAATTTGTACTGATTACTAGGTCTAGTTATATTGTCAGGATAATCTTTCAATCAAGCAACTGTACACGCTATTGTTTCCAAACAGCACCAAGGCCAATAGACCTAAAATAATAGTCGCGTTTTGACAGTTTCAGTGGCCAAACAGAATGACGTCACTATTGTAAAACCCTTGTTTATGGAAAATCCCTCACCACAAACCTTTTTTTTTCAGATCTTGCAGCAAAGATGGACCCGAACAAACGAGGATCGAAAAATACTAGGAGACCAAAACATCGATCCTCACAATCTTTAGATTCTCAGGATGCAGCTGGACCCTGTACAAGTAGACCTAATTCAGAAGCCGGTACGTAGAAAACTTATCCCAATGTAATTAAATAATTGATTTCTGTCTCCAAGTGTAGATTGCTCATCAGGCCTGTTATTGACTCCGATTTCCATAGAATTAAGCGACTAGACTCGGGGTGCAAGCTAACACAGGGTACCAATAGCATCAGTTTGCCCACGCAATTTACCGGTACCCATTTATACGCCTCGGTGGAGAGAGGCACAGTGCGAATTAAGTGTCTTGACCAAGAACAACAACGCAATGACCCTGACCAGCACTGAACCCAGAAAGCTTGATCCGAAATTCAACGTTAACACTGACATTGTTAGACAAAATACTTAAAATTTTTTGCACTTTGGCGCGGATAGACCGGTGAAAAAACTTGGTCTTACAGATGAGTTCCCGATGTGTTGGTAATCAACAGGGATTCTTATATGCCACGGAGCGCGTTGATCTGTCTATGATCGGCCGTTACTATACCATGTTTCCAGTGATTTTATTCATGGAAAATTGGAAATTGACGGTCATGATTTGGTTTGCTTTAGTTCTTAAAAACGGTACTTATTATAAGCACAACATTTCGTGTTTTGTTTAAGGCGACAAATCTGACCAACGTAAGAAGCAAGATCCAAAAGGGCGAAGTAAAGGGCATCACGAGAAAGTGACAAAGGCAAAGGTCTTCCGTCATCAACTGGCAAAGGTCAAACTTTAGGTGAGTACGCTAACAGACAACTGGTGCTAGTTGGAAACTTTCAACTACGTTATAACTAATATGTTAAATTGGTTATCTCTTATGACATAGTTAAATACCAAGACCATCGACTAGGAAAGTCTGATCCAAAGAACAGAAATGCAAACTCAGCAACGCAGCAAGAGACACAGCCTTCCGTGGTTAGAGCACAGAAAAGCGGTCAAAAGAGATCATTTCCCATCAAAGGTAATACCCTGGATCTTAAGACCTTGAAAGAAAAGGATTGCACTGAGGTGGTCCACAAATTAAACGAGAGTATGGCCGGTCTTAAATTTACTCTAAGATCAGAAGAGGAACAGCACATCACAGATGACTTCATCTTCGACCTTACTTGCACACTAGCAACTGTCTGCGATGCGCCAGCGGGCGAAAAACACGAATAAAATTCTAGCTAAATTCAAATTGAACAACGGTGCCTTTGAAACACATTAAGATTAAAAAAAAATACTATATGACTTCCTATCTAATCTAACAGGATTTGAAGTCAAGTTTTGAATAGCTATCCTTTTAAAAGTGCGTTGCTGTTCTCCCCTTTCTCACCCAATACAGTGTTTAAACTCAAGGGAAATTGCAGGTACTAGTGTCAACATTGTAGCTGGAGGTGTGGGGAAGGCTGGACATGTCTAGTTCTATTTACAAACGACTGCTTGTTTGGCGTGTGTGAAAAGCGTCACGAGGGTACAGTTTTTCGAATACTTTAATCGATGATCGTGGGTAAAGAGCTTTCCCACCATGTACAGTGTAATAATCGCTAAGGGATAAAATGTTCTGTGAACAAAGCTTGAATTAACTCCATAGGGAGGTCTTAACCACAACAATATCAACAATTTGTAATAGTTTATGACACGTTAAATTTCTGCAAAACTATGACAGGTCGAACTTCTCTTCAGTTATCTTTTAGTTTTGTTTCCTTTCCTAGGTCGAACTTTTCCGTAGTCAGCTTGATTTGCTACACATCTTGTAGCATCTCCTTCCTTTCTGTTTCTAAATCGGACTTTGTTTTACGTGTTTAGATTCTGCCGGAGAAACACCACGACCCAAGGAGAGAAAACTGGAAAGACAAGCAACACCTGAAAGAAGTGGAACTCAGAGTTCAAAATCAACAGGCGCTTGTAAAACACCAGCTGACGAAAACCCAAGTAACCTTAGCACAAAAGGTAGGTAAATAGCAACTACCAGAGGCCTCAAAATTTTGTGGTGGAGGGTTTCAGAAGGTAGTAACCATAAACTGACCAAATTTAGCCGTTAACTCGTCATTTTAAATCGGTGAATTATGTCAGCCAAGAAACCAAACTCTGTCTTTAGATCAGAATCTACTTTTTAACAGCTTGTTTTTACTGTCAGCAGCGTCATGCATGCCCAGGTCCACAAAAAGCACTAACTTTATTGTCTGAGTGTCGAAAATTATATTTCATACATGTACTTTAATCAAACCGAAGTTCTTGGTTATAAATTGGTAGAACACGTTTCGAGTTTGAAAGTACCTGGAAACGTTGCTGCCAAGGTAGCTTTCTCTGAAACACAAATTGCTTTCTTCAGCAAAGACATCCTCGTTTTCTCTTCATTGTCTTTAAGATGGTGGTCCCACAAAACATAACAGAGATCAGAAAAACGGGGAGGAAGTCGACGGGAAGGTACTAAAATAAAACTACTATCTCAAAGAAATGAAGAAGGAAAGGCTAATCCAGGAAAGCCCAATGATAACATGCAAATCCTTTGTACTCGTTTCCATACATTTTCTCTATCACTTGTTGAGAGAATTATTATTAGTTTGTTTTAATTGACCACATTAAAATTAGTTACACTGGTGACCTAATCCTTTATTCTCTAATCCCGAATATCTGATTTTGTGCGGATATTAAAAAGAAAAATTTGCACTGATTACTAGGTCTAGTTATGTTGTCAGGATAATCTTTCCATCAAGCAACTGTGCACGCTATTGTTTCCAAACAGCACCAAGGCCAATAACCTAAAATAATAGTCGCGTTCTGACAGTTTCAGTGGCCAAACAGAATGACATCACTAATAATAGTCGCGTTTCGACAGTTTCAGTGGCCAAACAGAATGACCTCACTATTGTAAAACCCTTGTTTATGGAAAATTCCTCACCACAAACCTTTTTTTTCAGATCTTGCAGCAAAGATAGACCCGAACAAACGAGGATCGAAAAATACTAGGAGACCAAAACATCGATCCTCACAATCTTTAGATTCTCGGGATGCAGCTGGACCCTGTACAAGTAGACCTAATTCAGAAGCCGGTACGTAGAAAACTTATCCCAATGTAATTAAGTAATTGATTTCTGTCTCCAAGTGTAGATTGCTCACCAGGCTTGTTATTGACTCCGATTTACATAGAATTAAGCGACTAGACTCGGGGTGCAAGCTAACACAGGGCACCAATAGCATCAGTTTGCCCATGCAATTTACCAGTACCCATTTATACGCCTCGGCGGAGAGAGGCACAGTGCGAATTAAGTGTCTTGACCAAGAACAACAATACAATGACCCTGACCAGCACTGAACCCAGAAAGCTTGATCCGAAATTCAACGTTAACACCGACATTGTTAGACAAACTACTTCAAATTTTTTGTACTTTGGCGAGGATGGACCGGTGAAAAAACTTGGTCTTTCAGATGAGTTCCGATGTGTTGGTAATCAACGGGATTCTTATATGCCACGGAGCGCGTTGATCTGTCAATGATCGGCCGTTACTATACCATGTTTCCAGTGATTTTATTCATGGAAAACTGGAAATTGACGGTCATGATTTGGTTTGCTTTAGTTCTTAAAACGGTACTTATTATAAGCACAACATTTCGTGTTTTGTTTAAGGCGGCAAATCTGACCAACGTAAGAAGCAAGATCCAAAAGGGCGAGGTAAAGAAGCATCACGAGAAAGTGACAAAGGCAAAGGTCTTCCGTCATCAACTGGCAAAGGTCAAACTTTAGGTGAGTACGCTAACAGACAACTGGTGCTAGTTGGAAACTTTCAACTACGTTATAACTAATATGTTAAATTGGTTATCTCTTATGACATAGTTAAATACCAAGACCATCGACCAGGAAAGTCTGATCCAAAGAACAGAAATGCGAACTCAGCAACGCAGCAAGAGACACAGCCTTCCGTGGTTAGAGCACAGAAAAGCGGTCAAAAGAGATCATTTCCAATAAAGGTAATACTCTGGATCTTAAGACCTTGAAAGAAAAGGATTGCACTGAGGTGGTCCACAAATTAAACGAAGAGTATGGCCGGTCTTAAATTTATTCTAAGATCAGAAGAGGAACAGCACATCACAGATGACTTCATCTTCGACGTTACTTGCACACAAGCAACTGTATGTGATGCGCCAGCGGACGAAAAACACGAATAAAATTGTAGCTAAATTCAAATTGAACAACGGTGCCGTTGAAACACATTAAGATTAAAACAAATACCATATGACTTCCTATCTGATCTTACAGGATTTGAAGAGTTCATGTCACCTACAAGGTCCTTGGGACAGTGATGTAATGCCACTAATCAACTGTGTTTTACAACTCAAGTTTTGAAAAGCTATCCTTTTAAAAATGCGTTGCTGTTCTCCCCTTCCCCACCCAATACAGTGTTTAAACTCAAGGGCAATTGCAGGTACTTGTGTCAACATTGTAGCTGGGTGTGGGGAAGGCTGGGCATGTGTAGTTCTATTTACAAACGACTGTTTGATTGGCGTGTGTAAAAAGCGTCACAAGGGTACAGTTTTTCGAATACTTTAATTAATGATTGTGGGTACAAGAGCTTTCCCATCCATGTACAGTGTAACAATCGCTAAGGCATAAAATGTTCTGTGAACATAGCTTGAATTAACTCCATAGGGAGGTCTTAACCACAACAATATCAACAATTTGTAATAGTTTATGACACGTTAAATTTCTGCAAAACTATGACAGGTCGAACTTCTCTTCAGTTATCTTTTAGTTTTGTTTCCTTTCCTAGGTCGAACTTTTCTGTAGTCAGCTTGATTTGCTACACATTTTGTAGCATCTCCTTCCTTTCTGTTTCTAAATTGGACTTTGTTTCACGTGTTTAGATTCTGCCGGAGAAACACCACGACCCAAGGAGAGAAAACTGGAAGGACAAGCAACACATAAAAGAAGAGGAACTCAGAGTTCAAAATCAACCGGCGCTTGTAGAACACCAGCTGACGAAAAACCAAGTAACCTTGGCACAAAAGGTAGGTAAATAACAACTACCAGAGGCCTCAAAATTTTGTGGTGGAGGGTTTCAGAAGGTAGTAACCATAAACTGGCCAAATTTAGGCGTTAACTCGTTATTTAAATCGGTGAATTATGTCAGCCAAGAAACCCAACACTGTCTTTAGATCAGAATCTACTTTTTAACAGCTTGTTTTTACTGTCAGCAGCGTCATGCATGCCCAGGTCCACAAAAAGCATTAACTTTATTGTCTGAGTGTCGAAAATTATAGTTCATACATGTAGTTTAATCAACCCAAAGTTCTTGGTTATAACTTGGTAGAACACGTTTCGAGTTTGAAAGTACCTGTAAACGTTGCTGCCAAGGTAGCTTTCTCTGAAACACAAATTGCTTTCTTCAGCAAAGACATCCTCGTTTTCTCTTCATTGTCTTTAAGATGGTGGTCCCACAAAACATTACAGAGATCAGAAAAACTGGAGAGGAAGTCGACGGGAAGGTACTAAAATAAAACTACTATCTCAAAGAAATGAAGAAGGAAAGGCTAATCCAGGAAAGCCCAATGATAACATGCAAATCCTTTCTACTCGTTTCCATAGATTTTCTCTATCACTTGTTGAGAGAATTATTATTATTTTTTTTAATTGACCACATTAAAATTAGCTACACTGGTGACCTAATCCTTTATTCTCTAATCCCGAATATCTGATTTTGTGCGGATATTAAAAAGAGAAATTTGTACCGATTACCAGGCCGAGTTATCTTGTCAGGATAATCTTTCCATCAAGCAACTGTGCACGCTATTGTTTCCAAACAGCACCAAGGCCAATAAACTAAAATAATAGTCGCGTTCTGACAGTTTCAGTGGCCAAACAGAATGACGTCACTATTGTAAAACCCTTGTTTATGGAAAATTCCTCACTACAAACCTTTTTTTTCAGATGTTGCAGCAAAGATGGACCCGAACAAAGGAGGAACGAAAAATACTAGGAGACCAAAACATCGATCCTCACAATCTTTAGATTCTCGGGATGCAGCTGGACCTTCTACAAGTAGACCTAATTCAGAAGTCGGTACGTAGAAAACTTATCCCAATGTAGTTAAATAATTGATTTCTGTCTCCAAGTGTAGATTGCTCATCAGGCCTGTTATTGACTCCGATTTCCATAGAATTAAGCGACTAGACTTGGGGTGCAAGCTAACACAGGGCACCAACAGCATCAGTTTGCCCATGCAATTTACCAGTACCCATTTATACGCCTCGGTGGAGAGAGGCACAGTGCGAATTAAGAGTCTTGACCAAGAACAACAATACAATGACCCTGACCAGCACTGAACCCAGAAAACTTGATCCGAAATTCAACGTTTACACTGACAATGTTAGACAAACGACTTTTTGTACTTTGGCGAGGATGGTGGCTTCATAATTATAAATTTGACGTAATATTCCTGCAAGAAACTTACTCAACACAAAATGTTGAAGCGATATGGAAATCTGAATGGGGAGGGAACATTATTTACAGTCACGGAACAAATCATTCAAAAGGTGTTGCAATTCTCTTCAATCCCAAACTGGACGTATGCATAGGAAGCTCCGAAGCTGACAAGAACGGTAGATATTTACTACTAGAGGCTTCCATTTTTGAATCTACATTTTTGTTTTGTAACATCTACAGCCCAAATGACAACAACAGTCAAAATACATTCTTCACAAAGCTCAGTGACAGTCTCAGGAGGCACGCTGATATGCAAATTGTTATGGGAGGTGATTTTAATTGCGCTCTAGCACCTTTGGATAAAACTGGCGGAACTTCAACTGAGAGAAAAAAGATAGTAATTAATAAAATAAAAAATTTGTGCACAAATTACGACCTCCAAGATGTGTGGAGATCACAACATCCCAGGACATCACAATACACATGGCGCAATAACTCGTTGAAAGTACAGTGCAGACTAGATTATTGGCTGGTTTCAAAAGAATTGTCAGCGCTGGTGACAGATTCCGGAATCGTGACCTCAACAATATCAGATCATTCTGCAATAACTTTTCACCTGCAATCAAAAGAGTATGTTCAACGAGGTCCTGGTTTTTGGAAGATAAATAATTCTCTTTTAAGTGACGAAAGATTCGCACAAGATCTTTCGAGTAAGATACCCGAGTTTAAAACAAAGCATGATTATTTGGATGACAAAGGCCTCTACTGGGATATGATTAAAATGGAGGTGAGAGGTTTCTGTGTTCAGTATACAAAACGGAAAAACAGGGAACGCCGAAATACCGAAAAGCACCTCCAACAACAAATTGATCATTTGATGAACCAGCTAAAGACTGACAGAACAAAGGAAAACATATCAAAACTTTACCGTCTCAGAGCGGATTATAATACGATTGCTGAATATAGAACAAAAGGAGCTATAATAAGAAGCAGGATACGTTGGCATGAAAATGGCGAAAAAAACACTAAATATTTTCTGAATATGGAAAAAAGACAACATTGTAAATCACACATTTCAAAGCTTAAAACAAACGACGATATAGAGACCAACGACCCTAAGACAATTCTAGAACAAGGAAAAATGTTCTATAAAAACCTATATACTGCGGCACACTGCAGAGACTCGAATTATACACTATTCTTTGAGAACTCAAATATTGCTAAACTCGAAGCAACTCAACAAGAAGAACTTGAGCGTCCGCTTCTCAACGAAGAGTGCTTTCTCATATTAAAACAGTGTTCCAAAAATAAAACCCCAGGAACAGATGGACTTTCTGTAGAATTTTATTTGCGGTTCTGGTCTTTGCTAGGAGAAGAAATGGTACAAAGTCTCAACTACGCATATGAGCACGGACAACTGAACATAACGCAAAAACAGGGCATTATCAAAGTCATACCAAAAAAAAGGAAAGATAAGTCATTCCTTGAAAACTGGAGACCCTTAAGCTTACTCAATGTTGATTACAAAATCGCTACGAAAGCTATAGCACACAGAATTTCAAAGGTTCTTCCAACCATTGTCAAGGAAGACCAAACCGGATATGTCCAAGGCCGGTACATCGGTCAAAATATTAGGCTAATCACGGACATCATGAAGGTAACAGAACTAGAAAGTATACCTGGTTTGGCCATTTTTATTGATTTTAAAAAAGCATTCGATACGGTAGACTGGAACTTCCTCTTCAGGACGTTGCAAGCTTTTAATTTTGGCCCGTGCATTCAAAAGTGGATCAGAACTTTTTATACCAATTGCTCCAGTTGTTTCATTAACAATGGATTCGCATCTGAGTTTTTCAAATTAGAAAGGGGTGTCCGTCAAGGTTGCCCGCTCTCAGGTTCTCTCTTTGTTCTATGCGCGGAAATTTTAGCTAATGCCATTAGAAATGACAACACAATTAAAGGAATAAAAATTCATGACAAAGAATTTAAATTATCCCAGTATGCTGATGATACAACAGCCTTTGTTTCGGACACGAAATCTGCAATAAATTTATTCAAACTTTTGTCAAATTTTCAAGAATGTTCTGGCCTAGAAATAAATAAAAGCAAAACTGAAGGAATGTGGTTAGGCGCAAGCCGCAAAAACACCGCAAAACCCTTGGGAATTGCTTGGCCAGATAACTCTATACTCGCGCTGGGAATTCATTTCTCGTATAATGACGAAATTGTTTACAATAAGAATTTTGAACAGAAACTAATCAAAATGAAAAGCATCCTCAACTTATGGTATCCTAGAAATCTTACACTGTATGGCCGCATAACGATCCTAAAATCCTTGGCGATTTCCAAACTCGTTTATAACACATCTGTCCTAACCTTTCCAACAAAATTCATCGCCATGGTAAATCAAGCAATTACACAGTTTGTATGGAATAAGAAAGCTAAAATTAAATACAGAACAATGATAGGGCCGAAAGAGCAGGGAGGGCTAGACATGCCAGATTTTCAAATAATCAATGAAGCACTTAAAGTTGTTTGGGTAAGAAGATTAAGCGACAGCAATGGAACTGCAAGTTGGAGTCATATCCCTCTTTCCTATCTACAACCAGTTGGTGGTCTGTTTCTTTTGCAATGTAATTTTGATTTAAAGCTACTTAAAGTTGATATACCGATTGATTTTTACAAAGAAGCCCTGTGCGCCTGGCAAAAAATTAATTGCAGTACTCCTAATACTAAAAAGCAAGTATTAAATGAAATTGTTTGGAACAACCATCATATCAAAATAGATGGATATTCCGTTTATTACAAAAAATGGCACGACGCCGGATTAACTAAAATTGAAGACTTCTTTCAAGGGAACAGATTCCTAGCTTTTGACGAATTCTGCAGTAAGTTTAAAATTAAAACAAACTTCTTAAACTACTACGGTTTATGCCACGCGATCCCCCAAAAATGGATCAATATTCTTAAAGGAAATTTTACTGAACCTTTAGAAAAACGTTCCGAGAAGGAAAGGATATCTTTGGATAAACTCTCTTGCAAATCTGCCACTAAATTCTTTGTTAAGAGTAAATTCGTTACGCCTACAGCTGAACGAAGAATGACAGAAGCCGGTCTAAAAGAGCATACAATACGACTTATTTATAGCCTTCCGTTTAATGTTACTAAAGACACCAGACTCGCCATTTTCCAATATAAAATAATTCACCATATTTTACCCACAAATTCGACACTTTTTAGAGATTCAATCAAGGAACATGATAAATGTCATCTATGTGAAGAAAGACAAACATTAATCCATCTTTTGTTACCTGTTCTAAAGCTCGGTTATTTTGGTCTCTCTTTTCTAATTGGTGGAACTCCAAAAACGGAGATACGATCACTATCGATAAAAATGAAATAATATATGGCGTGACAGACAACTTCGCTCACTATCTTGGCTTAAACCTCTGCATGATTATAGCCAAATATTATTTATACACTGCTTCAAGAAAAGAAGAAGAGTTTTATTTCGATGCCTTCTTAGCGTTTTTGACAAATAAAATTAAAATTGAGAAACATAAATCTAAGTCACAAATTAATATGTGAGAAAGCCACCTTTTTTTTATAGCTGATGCCCTAAATTAAGCAATGTAAGATATTAATAAACTGTTTAAAAATGTTTGTAATGTAAGTATGTCAGTATCGTTAATTTGTAAGCTACGTTTATATTGTAAGTAGAGTAGGTAACTTTGTGTAAGTAATGTAATGTTTTTGCATTAAAAAAAAAAAAACTTTGGCGAAGATGGACCGGTGAAAAAACTTGGTCTTTCAGATGAGTTCCCGATGTGTTGGTAATCAACTAGGATTCCTATATGCCACGGAGCGCGTTGATCTGTCAATCATCGGCCGTTACTCATATCATGTTTCAGTGATTTTATTCATGGGAAACTGGAAATTGAGAGTCTGATTTGGTTTGGCTTTAGTTCTCAAAACAGGTACTTATTAGTAAGCACACATTCGTGTTTTGTTTAAGGGGCAAATCTGACCAACGTATGAAGCAAGATCCAAAAGGGCGAGGTAAAGGAGCATCACGAGAAAGTGACAAAGGCAAAGGTCTTCCGTCATCAACTGGCAAAGGACAAACTTCAGGTGAGTACGCTAACAGAAATTGGTGCTAGTTGGAACTTGAACTACTTATAACTATATGTTAAATTGGTTATCTCTATGACACAGTTAAATAGCAAGACCATCGACCAGGAAAGCCTGATCCAAAGAACAGAAATGCGAACTCAGCAACGCAGCAAGAGACACAGCCTTCCGTGGGTAGAGCACAGAAAGGCGGTCAAAAGAAATCATTTCTCAATAAAGGTAACACTCTGGATCTTAAGACCTTGAAAGAAAAGGATTGCACTGAGGTGGTCCACAAATTAAACGAGAGTATGGCTGGTCTTAAATTCATTCTAAGATCAGAAGAGGAACAGCACAACACAGATGACTTTCATCTTCGACCTTACTTGCACACTAGCAACTGTCTGCGATGCGCCAGCAGGCGAAAACACGAATAAAATTCTAGCTGCGCTTAAAGGGTCAGCCTTTTTTAGTTCCAAAATTCCATACTTACTCGATCGTATTCAGAAAGCGAAAACAGCAATAACTGATTCCCAGTCTCAAAGAAGACTCATAGAATCCCTAATCAAGGTATTTAACAAGTATCTAATGCACTTACCAAGTTCATATGCGGACCCACCTTACGATCCGCTCAGAGAAACCTTGGACCAGTCAAACATTGATGGAAAAGATGAGCTTAAGGAACGACTGCATGATTTCAAACAAAGAAGAGATGACATCATCAAGGCCGAAAGACAAAAAGCTTGGAAGACGTTACGCCAACAAGACTGGTCAAAAGCCACCAAATGATTTTCGAGACATGCCCATATGTCCAACAAACAAAGAAATTAAGTCTCAAGAGCGACCCTTTCTGCGAAAGAACATTAAAAAAGGGCGTTACCAAGATGTCGAACATTACCTTGATGTGCAATTCCGATTGCTTCGAGAGGATTTCCTTGAGCCATTAAGAGAAGGTATCTATGAAATTACGCAAAACATTCCAAGAGGACAACGCAATCAGATGATGAAATGCTACCAAGGGGTGCGCATTGTTGGCAAGGAATTTACCTTGTCTGGAGTTAATCACAAGGTTCAATTTGATGTTTCCAAATTCGGCATGACAAACTGGGCGCAGTCCAAAAGGCTTATTTTTGGTTCATTCCTTTGCCTTTCTAAAGATAACTTCGAAACAATGCTTTTTGCTACGGTTGCTAATCGAGACCCAAAGGACCTGTCGAAAGGCAGATTCCACATTCGATTCATTGAGGAACAAAATATTTTTGATATCGAGAAGCGCCAACAACAGTACCAGATGGTTGAGTCACCAGCCTATTATGAAGCCTATCGTCACGTGCTTAAAGGACTCAAGGGGTTGAACGAAGACAGCATGCCTTTCACAAAGTACTTGGTTGAATGTAGTGCCGAAGTAGACCCTCCAGAGTATCTAAGACGCGAGGATGACCAAGATCCTGTATATTATGATCTCAGCAAGGCCCTTGCTGTACCAAATTTACCAAAAGCGAAGAAGGTACCTGTTCTCGAGTCTGAAGCTTGGCCATCGGTCCAGGCACTTCACCTGAACCATTCACAACTTGAGGCATTACGTACAGCGGTTACAACTGAGTTTGCTGTCATTCAAGGCCCCCCCGGGACAGGAAAGACCTACGTTGGAGCTAAAATTGTGCGATGTTTGCTCGATAATCGCAACCAGTGGGATCCGGACAAAACATCTCCAATGTTGATGGTGTGCTACACAAATCACGCCCTGGATCAGTTTCTGGAAAAAGTGCTGGAATTCCTCCCAAAGAGAGAGATCATTCGCGTAGGAGGAAGATGCAAAAGTGAGCAACTGGAAGAGTGTAATTTAAAGCTCTTTACGAAGAGGCAAAGGAACTATCACCAGCGTGCGTTAATACAAAGGAAGATTAAGGAAAATGAAGCGGAACTAGACAAGTACAAAGCCGGTCTTGCCAAAGCAGACAATAGGTGTTAGAATTTACACATTTGGAAGGCTCCATGACTAAAGAACAAGCAGATCAACTGTACGATGCAGTCTTTCCACCTAAAGTAAGAGCCAAATGTCGAAAGACCTCTAACACTTTCAAATTATGGCTGAGCGACAACGAGCAGTTGAATCATCTGAACCAACGCCATAACTCATCGAAGGAAAGCGAGGCAGATGAAAACCAAGATGGCTCTATCCTTTCCCAAGACACTGCAAGTGAAGTAATTGATTATTTTTACGTTCCTCCTAGTACAGCATTTGAGTCGCGAACGACTAATGCTCATTCTGACGACGACTTATTAGGTTCTGAGGGACAGTCTGAGGACAGCTCCAAAGAAAATACAACGAAAATAATTCCAACAGCTGATACGGAAGCGATGCCCAGTTTTGAATCCGACGAAGGCCAATCCACAAACTCCAAGGAGGATAACCCTTTAATTCAGAACGAGTTGTCTGTGGAGTTGAGTCAAAAGATTCAGCGGAAGTTTCATCAAAGAGCCAGACATTACTAGATGAGCGACGTTTGTCAGTCTCTCCTGAGACAAGAACCGTCCCAATTGCTGCTGTTACGCAAGACCTTGAGGAACAAAGTCAATGGTCAGACCTCCTTATTAACAGGGAAGCTGATGACCTGACAATTACAGTGGTAGACGAGGCTACGCGGATACATAACGAAAGATATATTGAGGGCGACGACGAATATACGTTAGCAATATCTCATCAATCCATTGAAGAAGTAATTTACGACGACTTGGAAAGGGAAAGAATCGAAGAAATCCAGGAAGAAACAGAAGTTACCTACGAAAGAAAATCAACTCCATTTGTCTGGCAATTGGCCAGCAAAGGCAGCGAACTGATCGACTCTGAAAATAGCCAAAGGAAAACTACGACTGACGCTCGAACAAAGAAAGAAACAGAAGCTTACGAAAACGATTCAAATCCATTTGTCTGGCAGGTGGCCAATAGAGGCAGGAAATTGATTGACCCTGAAAATAGCCGAAGGGAAGCTGTGACTGAAGCTCGAACAAAGCAAGAAACAGAAACCAATGATTCAAGTCCATTTGTCTGGCTAGAGGCCAGTAGAGGCCGTGAAACTCGACCAACGTCACACGACAAGATCAATCTTGCAGGGGATACAAGCAATCTAGAGACGCAGTTGCAAAAGTTAACAATGATGTCCGACAACGAAGCAACAAGAGTGACAAACATCTGGGAGTTATCAGCAGAGGATCGTCTCCGATTATACCTTAACTGGGTTGAATGCTACCGTGAACGCAAACGAATTGAGATCCAACGAGTGGAACAGAAACATGGAGAGCTTTGCGCTAAACTGGAAGAGGCTAATGCTGAAGAGGAGGAAGTGGTCATACGCAGAGCAACAGTCGTTGGAATGACAACCAGTTGTGCTGCCAGGTACCATTCAATGCTTCAGAGAATATCTCCCAAAATCGTCATCATAGAGGAGGCTGCTGAGGTTCTTGAAGCCCATATCATTACTTCTCTTTCACGAAACACAAAACATACAATTCTCATTGGAGACCATAAACAGCTTCGCCCGAAAGCAACAGTTTACGAATTGGCCCAGAAATACAATCTGGAGATCTCACTGTTCGAGCGAATGGTGTCAAACAGCATGGACTGCAAACGCCTTTCCACTCAGCACCGCATGCGTCCTGAGATTGCTGCCCTGACGAAAAGAATTTACAAACATGAGATCATGGACCACGAGTCTGTGTGCGCATTTGAGGACATCTCAGGACTAAAGCACAATATGTTCTTTATTGACCACCACCAGCCTGAAGTCCTAGTTGGCGGTATGCAGAGTTACTCCAATCCTCACGAGGCTGGTTTCCTGGTGGCTCTTTGTCGTTACCTATTGCTGCAAGGTTACAAGCGAGAGCAAATCACAATTCTTACCATGTATGCGGGCCAGCTTTTAGAGCTAAAGAACAGAATGCCAAGAAGTGAGTTTGAGGGGATTAAAGTGTGTGTTGTCGACAACTTTCAGGGTGAAGAAAACGACATCATCCTTCTCTCGTTGGTACGAAGCTCCAAAATAGGATTCTTGAAGGAGTCAAACAGAATATGCGTTGCGCTATCACGAGCTCGTCAAGGATTTTATTGCATCGGCAACTTTACCCTTCTCAAAACCCAGTGTATGCTCTGGAAGGAAATATGCGACGATTTACAACAAAAGGACGCAATCGGTCAGATTCTAACACTTGTTTGCAAGCGGCACAACAATGCCAACGAAGTACAAAATTCGAGTGACATCCAAAAGTTTCCTCTTGGTGGTTGTGACAAGCTCTGTGGAGTACGGCTTGACTGTGGGCATGCCTGCGACAAGGATTGTCATCCTACAGATGAATTTCATGAACTTGGTCGATGTCGAAAGGTTTGTTGGAAAAGCTGTCCCAATGACCACCAGTGCAAAAAGCGTTGTCATCATCCGTATGACTGTTCCTGTGAACGTCCTATGGTGAAGATTATTCCTCAGTGCGGTCACGAACAAACAGTTCAGTGTTATATTGAACCCGAAGATTTTCTTTGTCAAGTCAAATGCGACAAAACTCTCAACTGTGGCCACCAATGTAAAAACGTATGTGGCAGCCGGTGCACAACACGTTGCAATGTTGAATGTAACAAAACTCTTCCATGTGGCCATAAAAAGATTATGCCGTGTTTTAAAGACCCCATAATCTACAACCAGTGCAAAAGCAATTGCAACAAAGAACTGGAATGTGGCCACCCTTGTTCCAAGAAATGCAAAGAACCATGTCAATTTAACACTACAATAGTCGTTGACCTGCCGTGCAAGCATCAAAAGCGTGTTTTGTGTCCCAAAAGAAACCAACCCCTCCTTTGCTTTGAAGAATGCAGGCGAGGATTGCAATGTGGACACGAGTGTCCTGGTCTTTGTCATGAAGATTGTAACGCGTTCCAGTGCGAAATTTTAGTAGCAAAGATTCTTCCATGTGATCACAAACAAATCCTTCCCTGCCATTTTGACCCACGCAACATAAGCTGTGTGTGAAAAGAAATGTAACCGAGGTCATCCATGCCAACAACGGTGCCACAATGGTTATTCATGTAAAGATTGTATAGTAATGGTCAACATGACAATCCCCTCATGTAACCACAACATTGAGATGCCCTGTTACTTGGATCCAGCTGCACTACAATGTAGAAAGCCATGCGAACGAGTTAGGACCTGTGGACATCCTTGTCGAGATGTTTGTAGTAAGGACTGTGACACCCGACCATGTATGAAGCTGGTACCAAGAACGTTGCGTTGTGGACATACCGTAACTCTAGCCTGTAACAAAAATCTTCAAACGTACAAATGTAAGGCAAAAGTTGTGGTCGAACTAAAATGTGGACACAAGAAGCCAATGGACTGCTGTGTTAAAGAGGCTGGCCTACAGAACGTGCTATGCACTGAGAAAGTAGATAAAGAACTGCCTTGCAAACACAAAGCCATACTTCCCTGTCACATAAATATTGAAGACTACAAGTGTATGAAAAAAGTCGACGTCACAATGACATGTGGACACACAAATTCTGTCACCTGCTTCGCTGAAAAAGCTGGAAGACTTTCCCTGTGCATGATTATGAGAACTCGAAAGTTGCCCTGTGAACACGAGGTAACTATTCCCTGTTGTGAATATGCCAAAGATTACAAGTGCTCAGAGAAGGTTGATATCAGAATGCCCTGTGGACACAAAAGGCGCTTGGAATGTTCAAAAACGAGGAAGGTGCCAGATGATGAGAAATGCGATGTAGTGGTCGAGAAAAAACTACTCTGTGGCCATGCAAAAGAGATGCAATGTTCTGTGCAACCAGGAGACATTTTTTGCGACGCCCCTTGTGAACGAGCTCTTCCCTGTAATCATCCTTGCCGAGGACGATGCAGTGACGACTGCAGTAAAGTACAGTGCGCTGAAATGGTCGAAAAGACCTTGTCCTGCGGACACCATAAAATCAGTTGTCTTTGTCATGACGACGTTTCTCAAATTATTTGCCCAAATAAATGCACACGAAAGCTGTTATGCGGCCACATTTGCATTGGAAAGTGCTCTGAAAAGTGCAGTGACTACCAGTGCGAAGAGATGGTCATGAAGAAACTTAATTGCCCAGGGGTACATTATCTTCGAATGTCATGTGCTGAATTAAGACCCAACAGCCATTATGTGTTTGCAGAACTGCAGGAAAAAGCTAGACTGTGGTCACCCTTGTGAGGGGCTCTGTGGCCAACAATGCGGAACTGTGAAATGCATGCGGAAGATAGAAATGACGTTTCCTTGTGGTCACAAAAAATGGCTCCCGTGTTTTCTGAGAAAAACAGCTACTTGTAGAGGACCTTGTCTGCGGCCAAAGAGTTCATGCGGACATCTTTGCAAAGGATGGTGTGGGGAAACTTGCTCTAAATATCCTTGCAACAAACCAGTGACCAGAACTCTACGATGTGGTCACAAGATTGAAATGCGCTGCTGTCACAACCCGGAATATGTAAGGTGCCCTGCAGTATGTGGAGCAAAGCTGCCATGTGGCCATCAGTGTTCTGGGACATGTGGCGATTGTCAGCAAAGGAATTCACACAAAATTTGCCAAAATCCTTGCCCTCGTATTCTCGTTTGCTTGCACCGTTGCAGAGGTATATGCTGCGAGCCTTGCCCTCCATGTGTCAGTAGGTGCAGTCGTAGGTGCCCTCATGAAAAGTGTAAGGAGCACTGCTCAAAACCATGCAATCCATGTGGACAGCCTTGTACATGGAGTTGTCCTCATTACCAGTGCAACAATCTTTGTGGGGAAGAGTGCGACCGCCCTCGATGTGACGCTCCCTGTCCCAAAAAGCTTCCGGCTTGCGGCCACCAGTGCATTGGCTTGTGCGGAGAAAACTGTCCCACTGCGTGTGCCATCTGCCACGCTGAAAAGCTGTCTATGCTAAGGGATGGACGTGTTAACAAAACGGAACCCACAAGATGTCTGCAACTTTTCGACTGTGGTCACATCATAACAGTTAAAACAATGGACGAGTGGATGTTGCGTCAACAGAGTAGTGACGTGCAACTCATGCGTTGTCCAAGATGTTCTACATCAATTACATTCAGCTATCGTTATGGAAATCTCATCAAAAGAACACTGAAGAACGTAGATCATGTCAAAGCATAAGTACACGAGCTTACAGTTGAAGTTTCCAACTCTGTGCATCTCTTAGGAAAGGATCTAAGGCACCTAAAGTTTGATGCGAAGAAGCTGAAGTTTCCGCAAACAGTTCTTCGCGTTATGCAGTTTTTTGCACGTGATGTACGAATAGATGAGAGCTCGATTCTGTTTCTTTTTATGGCTAAGAATCACTTGACCATTCTTAAGAAAGCACAGGCAACACAGCAGGTTCTGGAAAACGTGCACACAGCCCAAGGTAACTACACGCAACAAGGGGACATGGAGCAACTGGAGAACATTACGATGAAAGCTATTGAAAGTATCAAAGAATACCTTGAGCAACCTCAACTCAATTTAAAAACACTTTGTCAGGTACAGGAACATACAAGGAAGTTCTTTCTGTTCAGCCACGTGCTAGAGGCGCAAATGGAAGCTGCAAAGCAACAAGCCCCTTTTTCCAGAACGGCGAAAAATCGTCTAAAGGTGGCTTACGATCGGTTTCTAGCGTTTCTTCAGGGGAACGATCATGCTCTAGATCTTGAATGGCTGCGAGCAACAGTCCACTTGCTAAGAACAGAGTTGCATCTTGCACCCTTACCGCTCGAGAAAGCAGAAGACTTCGCGAATTTCCCAGGGTACCAAAAAGGTGTCTGGAAAATCTGTGACCAAGGCCACGTGTTTTTCACAGCATGGATTGTGCGAGATGGCAAAGACATTCCCGTTGGATATGAAGGATGCAGTCGATGCACAACTGCTGGGATGCTAATTTGAAGTGACTGATCAAAAGGATTGGAGAAGGAAAAAATATAACATGCTATATAAATGAGTTCAAGAGAAAAGCGAGACGTTTGAGAAGATGTGGAACTACAATTTATAAAGATTACTCGAGTTAATCAAATTTGCCCCCAGAAACCATTTAATGGGAGACGAACCGACAAAAAGTTAAATACGATTCATTTATGCAGGAGAAGGACCTTGAAGATATGGAACGTTAGTGATTGGCCGTGTGCGAAGGTGGACAGTCCTAAAGAAGATGATCAAAATGAGACTCTGACCGACCTGACCCAAACCAGTTGTACGGAATTCCACAGAGCGACCTTAAAAGTCACGACGATTGGATAATTTCAATATTCGATTAGATATCTAAAATTGGCATTTTGAAATAATGGTGTCTGCTATTGGTTGGAAGGTTCCCAATAAATCAGTTCCAGTAATCTCTTCCACTAACATCACCGAGAAGGAAA
>JAHPZR010011210.1:87500-94676 GCA_019787425.1 Platygyra sinensis | reverse complement strand
ATTTTTCTCTTTTTTTCAACAAACAGCTCAAGGAAATCGTAAAAGCAGTACCTGAATCTTCAACACAGCCGGCGCCGGGCTTCCCCGCCGGAACTAGTTTAAAATTCCCATGTACTTTTGAATCAGTGTTCCTGGTTTTAACAGAACATTGAGCTTCTTTAAATCTATTTACTTACAGCAACTTCGGTCACAACTTTGTTATGACAAATGTATTCCCTGGAATTAGCTCAAATGGTAGAGCGCCCTCATGCGGGAGGTACCGGGATCCATACCCGGATTCCCCAATAGTACTCTCTAATTTTCTTATATATTTTTTTCTGTCACGAGCAAAACGATACTTCCTATTAGTCATCTCACACTGAAACATTATTTTTCAACTTTTGCTCTTGGATGACGTAACATCCATGAGCTTGGGGGCCAGTCGAATGGCGCTCACTCACTCACTCATTCGATTTCCACTAATATATTCATAAAACTTGAATTAAACAATTTTCTCCTACCTCCCGTACTAAGTATTGTTTTTGTTCAAGTGTGGTCAGTCGTCTTGGGGAAGGTATTTGACGAGGGGAGACTAGAAAGGTGTCTTTTTAACGAAAATGAAGAGCCTGGGTACGAGTTTCTCGAGATTACTGTTACTTGAAATATTTTCATTACTCTTAAAATACAAGATGTAAAACAGTTCCTAAAGAAGTCGAGATAGTCAAACACTGCAGAAGTCGAATAAACAGAATGTTTCCGGCTTGGCTCGAACCGGCGACCTTCCGCTTGTGAGGCGGATGTGATAACCACTACACTACGTAAACCTCAGTAAAACATAATGTACTTCTAAACTACGCCAACGTGGTACCATGATCAAAATTTTAGCCCTAGAATTTTCAGGAGAATAATATGGAATTCCACAAACGATTAAAAAGCCGTTTACCGTTTACAAATATCTGCATTAGTTCTGGGGATCTTAGGTTTGAAAAATGAGTAAAACATGTGAATGAGAGGACTGTTGATGTCATACACTCACTCAAAATGACGTCGGACACATAAAAAGAGCTATCTCGGCCAAATTCCAACGGAGACCATTGCAATCAGGAGCCCATCACCTGGACTACTATTCTAATGGTCTCCGTCAACCGTCAAAAGCACAATATTTTTGCCGTTAACGGTAGGTCAACCGTGAAATATTCAAGCTCATATGCAGTATACGTAAATGTCTCAGATCTCTGATGAGTTAGCACATGGTGCAAAAACATTTACATAAATCTCAGCTTCGAAAAACAAAGCATTTTTCAAGTTATAGGTATAATTAAAGATATTTTCCCTCGCTCCTCCGCTTCCTGCGAAACTTCTGTATATAAGTTATCTTATTAGAGTAGTACATCTACGTCAGATGACTGACTGGCACATCCTCAATGAAGTCTCAATGAATTGCTTCTTTGCCGTGACGTGATAAACTCTGTCAATCAGCGCAGAATAGGTGTGAAAACACCAGCTGATCATGAGTTAAAGAATAAAAGATTAAAACAGTTGCCTGAACAGTCCGGAATATCCCAATATATTAGGACATCCGTGACGTCACGGAACTATTGTTCTCAAGGAAAATGGCGGCCGTTTTTCAAAACCCCGGGCAAAGTAGAATTCCGCTGTCCTGTGTTTCGTATGAGCGCACATCCGGGACTTTTAGCTAGAAAACATCGAGTTCAAGCTTTCAGCTGCCATTTTGGATGCTAGCTGAGGAGATTCCAAGAGGTTTTATGTGGTTTAGCGCCGTAAAAACGCAGCGATGTAAGACGATTTTCTGACACGTTTTCAAGGTAGGTGAAGAATCTTTGTCTTTTTCTTGTATTCACGTATTTTTCATAAAGCTCGCAGTATTTTTCCTGAGTTCTTCAGTCGATAAACTTTCATCATGCCAAGTCTCAGCATGGTAGACAAGCTAGATTTTTGGTAGACTTTTCTAGAAGTCAGACCACTATCGCTCTTCCATTACACCCGAGAGTAACACGATCGACTTGTGCTATTCTTGACCTATTTTCACTTTGTTACTGACTAAAAATAAATGAACCCCTTAGGTTCAGTTTGGCAAGAAATATGAATTGCACCATGATATACTTAATTAGGCTCTTTCTCGAATTTGTGGGGAGACACTCGAGGATCACAAGAATCAAATACCCTGTCAATCTTCCGTACGAATTTGGTTGCCTTCTATTTTGATAAGTTTAATGTAGATTTTTTTTTAAACTTTACATTTTATTTTACCCATGGCCAATCACTGGTCCATACATGATAATTTTTAAGATAATTTTATTACTTAAATGTAATAATAGGTGGCTTGTCTGGTACTCTGTTTTAAGCCTACCTCAGATTGAGCGGTTGATTAAATTAAGTGCAAAGTGGAAGCATCAGTGAAATAGATAAAGCTTGGCAAGTGCCCATTTTGGTCAGTTCGCCAAATGTTCATCCATGTTTTATTTGTGCCAAGTCCCAACTAATTTGTGGGAAAAAGTATCTTGAAGGCAAGATAAAAATTGTGACCCTCGTCAATGCATGGTATCAGATCTGCACAGTGAAAGTTGTACTGTGTGTGTGAATCCCACCTGAAATCTGAACCAGGCAGGCTATCCGTAAAAGCCAGGAAAGCAAAGCACATGAATTATTTATTCAAGATGCAGTCACAACAAGAATACATAAATACATATAACTTAAGTTAGATAAAAAAGACATCTTGAACCAAGTCCAGCCAGGTTTGAGTCATCATCAATGAAATGATCTGTGGTTCATTTAACCTTGACATCAAAACAAACCTTGAAGCGATAGTTCTTCAAGGAAGAGATAATATTTAAACTGGAAAAAAACAAGGTAGGATGACTTTGAAAGGGAAAGGCTGCAATTGATAACCCTGAAAAACTTAGCCTAAACCTGTTACCCGATTTATGACCAAAACAGCTGAAAAACCGTACCCTTTGGGGTCGTGCATACCTATATAGCCCAAATAAGGGAGTACCTTCCCCCCCCCCCCCCCCCCCCATGCTCATTTATCAGACGTAGAGGGCCATGCAGACATGTAAGTTAAGGTTTGTAAGGGGCATTGTACTCTTGTTTGGCATTTTTTGAGAGCTATACACACTGCAGCTGTTCACAGTAGATGTTTATTCTTTTTGCCTCCTCATGAAGCTTGAATGTAACAGAAGGGTGGGGGGTTTGCAAAGAAATCACTATGATAATTTACCAGATGTGGAGGGCCCTGCAAACATACAAGTTAAGCTTTGTAGGGGGCATTGTACTCTTTTTTGGCATTTGTTTTGAAAGCTATACACACTGCAGCTGTTCACTGTAGGTGTTTATTCTTTTTGCCTCCTCGCGAAGCTTGAATGTACCAGAAAGTGATATTTTTTGCAAAATAATCATTATGAAGATGCAAAAGCTACAAGAGTTTATTGTTGAGTGTTTATGTATTTATTTATTTATTTATTTATTAGTGTCAGGGACACCTGGGAGAACAGATTGCTGAAGGTGCTCCCTGGTTAAACAAAGCTCATTATTATTATTATTGTTGCACATTACTAATTGCAAAACTAATGCAAAACATTAGCTGTCAACAGGTAACATATTTTTGTAGTAAAAAAATAGAAAACATAAGAGTCAGTCAGACCACTTGAGGGCAGTCTCTTATTTAGTGCGACTGATGTGGTAACTTTGGTCAAAACAGATTCACATTTTAAAATGAAAAATACATTTGCAATAATATTGACATCTGTAATCAGTGTAATATTCTTCTAAGCACTTGTGATTTGTTTCAGGTTCTGCATTCTTCCAAGAGGCAAATTCAAGGTTGAGAGTACCTTAAGAGTGAATAAAATAAAATTGATTTTTCTTTCAAGACTGAAGTTGTTTTGTATGTTATTTTAGATAAATACATAGTAAACCCTTGGGACATGTGGATGGATTGTGAATAATCCCTTGTCAACCTGTCCAGGAATTATATTTTGATATTTTTGAGTAAATAACTTGCTTTAAGTCAGCAATGATACGTAAGCTTTCAGAAATCTAATGTGGAAATCAGATATGATATCTTTTAGCACAGCAACAAATAGATACAAGAAATATTTGAAATAAATGCCAATTGGAGAAATGGAGAAATTTAAGATTTACAAAGAATATTTTAACAGATTTTAACTATCCATACATTTGCTAGCTTAGTATACTTTGTATAGGAGAACAAGAATTTCTTACGCGTATGCGTTATTGAAAATTCTGTTTTAAATAATAATTTCATTTCCTCGATTTAGCCAAAACGTGTAACATTTTGGGCATCTAAAATTTATTTCTGGACATCCCCGATGGTAAAACACACAACCAGATAGACCACATCTTAGTTAACCAGCAGTTCAGGAGATCCATCCTGGACACAAGAGTAAGGCGAGGAGCTGACGTTGCCTCCGATCACCATTTAGTTCAAACCCGCGTACGACTCAAGCTGAAAAAGATCATAAAACCGACTAGCTCACGCATTAGGTATGATATTGACAAGCTCAGACATGAAGCAGTTAGAAAAGAGTTTACCCTAGAGCTCCGCAATCGATTTGCCGTTTTGGAAGCAGCAGAAGATGATGATCATGATATCAATAGCAAGTGGGCCCAATTCAGCAAAGCCTATAACAATACAGCAGAGAATGTATTAGGTAGGAAAAGGAAGAGTAGCAAACCATGGATCAGTCCTGAGTCATGGGGGAAGGTCGAGGAGCGGAAACAGCTTAAGGGCAAAGCAGAAAATGCTAAGTCTGAAAGGATCCAACAACAACTACGTGCAAAATACAGGAGTAAAGACAAGGAGGTGAAGAAGAGTTTGAAATCTGACAAAAGAGAGTGGCTTAACAGCCTGATGGATGATGCGCAGCATGCAGCAGATATGGGAAACATGAAGACTCTATACGGGATAACAAAGACCATATGCAATGAGGGAATCCACAAGAACACTGCTATTAACGACAAGAGTGGTAAGACCATCACAAATGACTCCAGCAGGCTTGCTAGATGGAAAGAGCACTTTGAAGAGATCCTCAACAGACCACCACCGACGAACCCAATAGTGATAACAGCTGACGAAGTTCCTGAGATTGAGGAGATAAGCACCAGACCAATCAGCAAAGGAGAAGTCAAGAATGCGATAAGTTCCCTAAAAAATGGAAAAGCAGCTGGTGTTGACAACATTGTTGCGGAGTTGTTAAAAGCAGACATCAAGACAACTACACAAAAACTGCACGAGGTCGTTCAGATGATCTGGGAAAACGAGGTGATGCCACATGAATGGTTGAAGGGGCTTATTGTCAAACTACCAAAGAAGGGTAATTTAAAAGAATGCACAAACTGGCGAGGTATCACGCTTCTTGTTATAGCTAGTAAGGTGTTGGGTAAGATCCTTATCGAGCGTTTGAAGAGCGGGGTTGATAAGAGGCTAAGAACAGAGCAAGCAGGATTTCGACAAGGAAGAAACACCACAGAACAAATCTTCATCTTGCGCAACATTATCGAGCAGTCGTATGAGTGGCAAACCCCTCTAGTCATTAACTTCATTGACTTTGAGAAAGCCTTTGACTCACTGCACCGACCCAGCCTCTGGGACATCATGAAGGCGTATGGTATACCAATAAAGATCATAAGGATAGTCCAACTTCTATACCAAGATAGTGAGTGTGCAGTTCTCGATGGCGGCCAAACATCCGAGTGGTTCAAAGTCGAGACGGGTGTCAAACAAGGTTGCGTAATGTCTGGGTTCTTGTTTCTCCTTGCCATTGATTGGATAATGTGCGAGACGACCAAGCAAGCCAACACCGGAATAAGATGGAGGTTCATGGACCAACTAGAAGATCTTGACTTCGCTGATGACATTGCTCTGATCTCCACCACCCAACATCAGATGCAAAAGAAGACAGACAAGCTTGCAGAAGCTTCCCAGCGAATAGGTTTAAACATCAGTAAGACCAAAACCCAAGTCATGAGGCTGAACTGCAAGATCACAGAGCCAATCAAGTTCCAAAATGGTGACACTATCAAAGAAACCAAGGATTTCACCTATCTAGGAGCTGTTGTAAGCACAGAGGAGGGTTGTGATAAAGATATGGAGAGTAGATTGAGTAAGGCCAAAACAGCATTCAGGAAGCTAAAGAGAATATGGGGCTCGAAGCAGTACAATAGGAGGACCAAGATCAGGCTATTTAACACCTTAGTCAAGCCAGTCCTGTTATATGGAAGCGAGACATGGAAGACCAATGTCCAAGACAACAGAAAACTAGATTCCTTCCAATACCAGTGCCTCAAAAGAAGCCTGGGTATATTTTGGCCTTACATAGTATCGATTGATGAACTTAACGAAAGAACAGGATGTACAAGGATGAGTGTAGAAGTAAAGAGAAGGAGATGGAGATTTTTGGGACATGTTCTTAGGATGCCCAGAGAACATCACTGTGTCACGGCACTTACCTGGACACCTATGGGCAAAAGGAAAGTCGGTCGCCCCAAAACCACCTGGCGCCGTACTGTGGAGAAAGAGAGGACAAAGGCGGGCTGGAAGTCCTGGGAGGAAGTGAGAGCCATGGCCAAGGATAGGGACAAGTGGAGGAAGAGTAGTGCGGCCTTATGCGCAACTGAGCGCGAAGAGGATAGATGATGATGATGAAAATTTATTTCTGCTGGCAAAAAAGAACGTGCGCACCCTGCCGATTTCGGCCCGATAATCTCCAGATTTTAAGAGGAAAGTCTCAATTCTCATATCGATCAATTCTGTGCTTAGAATAATGGAGAGTAAAGATGCTTTCCGATTTTCTCTTTCCAAGAATGATAACAGTAGCTCGTCAAACTCTGCCCACAGTTCTCAATTTAAATTGCGTTCCGTATTGCTAGTGTTTCCTTCGGTCCGAGGATAATCGTTATCTGGGCAGAATTGTCTGTGACATGGAACGCGAACGCAAATTTTCCCTTTATTTCATAGTTGCGACAGTATTTAACCCAATTCGAGGTAAGTGTATACCTCCTGAAGACCCGCATTCATGGCATTCGAAAGCATCCGCGACTCTATTTGTCCGCCATCTTGAATCTCTTGGTTTGTTGTGAAACCCAACACTCCAACCAAAACGGGCGTTCTCATTGGTTGAAACGTGAGTTTCGTGACGTCACGGATGTCCTAAT
>JAHPZR010011210.1:65000-77500 GCA_019787425.1 Platygyra sinensis | reverse complement strand
TGTTTAACTGCTTGATTTACTTCCTAGACTTATTTTTTGTGTCTTCCTTATAAAAACAAAACCTACTAGTTCACGATCAGCACACCACTGGAACCTGTCATTCGTAACTGGTTTCCGTAGTGTAGTGGTTATCACGTCCGCTTTACACGCGGAAGGTCGCCGGTTCGAGCCCGGCCGGAAACAAATTATATTTTTTTTCCTATGGCACTATACCTTGCTACCCAAGTGTAGACAGTTCTTTGAAAAACCTGAGGTATGTCAAGAGCAAAAATGAAACAAAACAAAACAAAAATGAACGTATTGCTGTGACTGAGCTCCTTCAATATTTTTTTATTTTTTAGTAACTTCATACAATTTGGAAAACACTGTGCTTCCCCATGTTAGGGTCTTTGTAAATGTTGTTGCACCATGTGTAAACCTATCTGAGAACAGTTGCAGCCCTTCAATGAAGAACACATTTGATGTGGCATGCTCCCCGCTAAAAAAGTGTCGTTATGATTATTTTAATTAATACTTAAAAAGGAAAGCAAGTTGGGCCTGTCCGGGAGTCGAACCCGGGACCTCTCGCACCCAAAGCGAGAATCATGCCACTAGACCAACAGGCCAGACATATAAGAAACTCTTCAGCAGTCCGGAATATCCCAATATATTAGGACATCCGTGACGTCACGAAACTCACGTTTCAACCAATGAGAACGCCCGTTTTGGTTGGAGTGTTGGGTTTCACAACAAACCAAGAGATTCAAGATGGCGGACAAATAGAGTCGCGGATGCTTTCGAATGCCATGAATGCGGGTCTTCAGGAGGTATACACTTACCTCGAATTGGGTTAAATACTGTCGCAACTATGAAATAAAGGGAAAATTTGCGTTCGCGTTCCATGTCACAGACAATTCTGCCCAGATAACGATTATCCTCGGACCGAAGGAAACACTAGCAATACGGAACGCAATTTAAATTGAGAACTGTGGGCAGAGTTTGACGAGCTACTGTTATCATTCTTGGAAAGAGAAAATCGGAAAGCATCTTTACTCTCCATTATTCTAAGCACAGAATTGATCGATATGAGAATTGAGACTTTCCTCTTAAAATCTGGAGATTATCGGGCCGAAATCGGCAGGGTGCGCACGTTCTTTTTTGCCAGCAGAAATAAATTTTCATCATCATCATCTATCCTCTTCGCGCTCAGTTGCGCATAAGGCCGCACTACTCTTCCTCCACTTGTCCCTATCCTTGGCCATGGCTCTCACTTCCTCCCAGGACTTCCAGCCCGCCTTTGTCCTCTCTTTCTCCACAGTACGGCGCCAGGTGGTTTTGGGGCGACCGACTTTCCTTTTGCCCATAGGTGTCCAGGTAAGTGCCGTGACACAGTGATGTTCTCTGGGCATCCTAAGAACATGTCCCAAAAATCTCCATCTCCTTCTCTTTACTTCTACACTCATCCTTGTACATCCTGTTCTTTCGTTAAGTTCATCAATCGATACTATGTAAGGCCAAAATATACCCAGGCTTCTTTTGAGGCACTGGTATTGGAAGGAATCTAGTTTTCTGTTGTCTTGGACATTGGTCTTCCATGTCTCGCTTCCATATAACAGGACTGGCTTGACTAAGGTGTTAAATAGCCTGATCTTGGTCCTCCTATTGTACTGCTTCGAGCCCCATATTCTCTTTAGCTTCCTGAATGCTGTTTTGGCCTTACTCAATCTACTCTCCATATCTTTATCACAACCCTCCTCTGTGCTTACAACAGCTCCTAGATAGGTGAAATCCTTGGTTTCTTTGATAGTGTCACCATTTTGGAACTTGATTGGCTCTGTGATCTTGCAGTTCAGCCTCATGACTTGGGTTTTGGTCTTACTGATGTTTAAACCTATTCGCTGGGAAGCTTCTGCAAGCTTGTCTGTCTTCTTTTGCATCTGATGTTGGGTGGTGGAGATCAGAGCAATGTCATCAGCGAAGTCAAGATCTTCTAGTTGGTCCATGAACCTCCATCTTATTCCGGTGTTGGCTTGCTTGGTCGTCTCGCACATTATCCAATCAATGGCAAGGAGAAACAAGAACCCAGACATTACGCAACCTTGTTTGACACCCGTCTCGACTTTGAACCACTCGGATGTTTGGCCGCCATCGAGAACTGCACACTCACTATCTTGGTATAGAAGTTGGACTATCCTTATGATCTTTATTGGTATACCATACGCCTTCATGATGTCCCAGAGGCTGGGTCGGTGCAGTGAGTCAAAGGCTTTCTCAAAGTCAATGAAGTTAATGACTAGAGGGGTTTGCCACTCATACGACTGCTCGATAATGTTGCGCAAGATGAAGATTTGTTCTGTGGTGTTTCTTCCTTGTCGAAATCCTGCTTGCTCTGTTCTTAGCCTCTTATCAACCCCACTCTTCAAACGCTCGATAAGGATCTTACCCAACACCTTACTAGCTATAACAAGAAGCGTGATACCTCGCCAGTTTGTGCATTCTTTTAAATTACCCTTCTTTGGTAGTTTGACAATAAGCCCCTTCAACCATTCATGTGGCATCACCTCGTTTTCCCAGATCATCTGAATGACCTCGTGCAGTTTTTGTGTAGTTGTCTTGATGTCTGCTTTTAACAACTCCGCAACAATGTTGTCAACACCAGCTGCTTTTCCATTTTTTAGGGAACTTATCGCATTCTTGACTTCTCCTTTGCTGATTGGTCTGGTGCTTATCTCCTCAATCTCAGGAACTTCGTCAGCTGTTATCACTATTGGGTTCGTCGGTGGTGGTCTGTTGAGGATCTCTTCAAAGTGCTCTTTCCATCTAGCAAGCCTGCTGGAGTCATTTGTGATGGTCTTACCACTCTTGTCGTTAATAGCAGTGTTCTTGTGGATTCCCTCATTACATATGGTCTTTGTTATCCCGTATAGAGTCTTCATGTTTCCCATATCTGCTGCATGCTGCGCATCATCCATCAGGCTGTTAAGCCACTCTCTTTTGTCAGATTTCAAACTCTTCTTCACCTCCTTGTCTTTACTCCTGTATTTTGCACGTAGTTGTTGTTGGATCCTTTCAGACTTAGCATTTTCTGCTTTGCCCTTAAGCTGTTTCCGCTCCTCGACCTTCCCCCATGACTCAGGACTGATCCATGGTTTGCTACTCTTCCTTTTCCTACCTAATACATTCTCTGCTGTATTGTTATAGGCTTTGCTGAATTGGGCCCACTTGCTATTGATATCATGATCATCATCTTCTGCTGCTTCCAAAACGGCAAATCGATTGCGGAGCTCTAGGGTAAACTCTTTTCTAACTGCTTCATGTCTGAGCTTGTCAATATCATACCTATGCGTGAGCTAGTCGGTTTTATGATCTTTTTCAGCTTGAGTCGTACGCGGGTTTGAACTAAATGGTGATCGGAGGCAACGTCAGCTCCTCGCCTTACTCTTGTGTCCAGGATGATCTCCTGAACTGCTGGTTAACTAAGATGTGGTCTATCTGGTTGTGTGTTTTACCATCGGGGATGTCCAGAAATAAATTTAGATGCCCAAAATGTTACACGTTTTGGCTAAATCGAGGAAATGAAATTATTATTTAAAACAGAATTTTCAATAACGCATACGCGTAAGAAATTCTTGTTCTCCTATACAAAGTATACTAAGCTAGCAAATGTATGGATAGTTAAAATCTGTTAAAATATTCTTTGTAAATCTTAAATTTCTCCATTTCTCCAATTGGCATTTATTTCAAATATTTCTTGTATCTATTTGTTGCTGTGCTAAAAGATATCATATCTGATTTCCACATTAGATTTCTGAAAGCTTACGTATCATTGCTGACTTAAAGCAAGTTATTTACTCAAAAATATCAAAATATAATTCCTGGACAGGTTGACAAGGGATTATTCACAATCCATCCACATGTCCCAAGGGTTTACTATGTATTTATCTAAAATAACATACAAAACAACTTCAGTCTTGAAAGAAAAATCAATTTTATTTTATTCACTCTTAAGGTACTCTCAACCTTGAATTTGCCTCTTGGAAGAATGCAGAACCTGAAACAAATCACAAGTGCTTAGAAGAATATTACACTGATTACAGATGTCAATATTATTGCAAATGTATTTTTCATTTTAAAATGTGAATCTGTTTTGACCAAAGTTACCACATCAGTCGCACTAAATAAGAGACTGCCCTCAAGTGGTCTGACTGACTCTTATGTTTTCTATTTTTTTACTACAAAAATATGTTACCTGTTGACAGCTAATGTTTTGCATTAGTTTTGCAATTAGTAATGTGCAACAATAATAATAATAATGAGCTTTGTTTAACCAGGGAGCACCTTCAGCAATCTGTTCTCCCAGGTGTCCCTGACACTAATAAATAAATAAATAAATAAATACATAAACACTCAACAATAAACTCTTGTAGCTTTTGCATCTTCATAATGATTATTTTGCAAAAAATATCACTTTCTGGTACATTCAAGCTTCGCGAGGAGGCAAAAAGAATAAACACCTACAGTGAACAGCTGCAGTGTGTATAGCTTTCAAAACAAATGCCAAAAAAGAGTACAATGCCCCCTACAAAGCTTAACTTGTATGTTTGCAGGGCCCTCCACATCTGGTAAATTATCATAGTGATTTCTTTGCAAACCCCCCACCCTTCTGTTACATTCAAGCTTCATGAGGAGGCAAAAAGAATAAACATCTACTGTGAACAGCTGCAGTGTGTATAGCTCTCAAAAAATGCCAAACAAGAGTACAATGCCCCTTACAAACCTTAACTTACATGTCTGCATGGCCCTCTACGTCTGATAAATGAGCATGGGGGGGGGGGGGGGGGGGGAAGGTACTCCCTTATTTGGGCTATATAGGTATGCACGACCCCAAAGGGTACGGTTTTTCAGCTGTTTTGGTCATAAATCGGGTAACAGGTTTAGGCTAAGTTTTTCAGGGTTATCAATTGCAGCCTTTCCCTTTCAAAGTCATCCTACCTTGTTTTTTTCCAGTTTAAATATTATCTCTTCCTTGAAGAACTATCGCTTCAAGGTTTGTTTTGATGTCAAGGTTAAATGAACCACAGATCATTTCATTGATGATGACTCAAACCTGGCTGGACTTGGTTCAAGATGTCTTTTTTATCTAACTTAAGTTATATGTATTTATGTATTCTTGTTGTGACTGCATCTTGAATAAATAATTCATGTGCTTTGCTTTCCTGGCTTTTACGGATAGCCTGCCTGGTTCAGATTTCAGGTGGGATTCACACACACAGTACAACTTTCACTGTGCAGATCTGATACCATGCATTGACGAGGGTCACAATTTTTATCTTGCCTTCAAGATACTTTTTCCCACAAATTAGTTGGGACTTGGCACAAATAAAACATGGATGAACATTTGGCGAACTGACCAAAATGGGCACTTGCCAAGCTTTATCTATTTCACTGATGCTTCCACTTTGCACTTAATTTAATCAACCGCTCAATCTGAGGTAGGCTTAAAACAGAGTACCAGACAAGCCACCTATTATTACATTTAAGTAATAAAATTATCTTAAAAATTATCATGTATGGACCAGTGATTGGCCATGGGTAAAATAAAATGTAAAGTTAAAAAAAAAATCTACATTAAACTTATCAAAATAGAAGGCAACCAAATTCGTACGGAAGATTGACAGGGTATTTGATTCTTGTGATCCTCGAGTGTCTCCCCACAAATTCGAGAAAGAGCCTAATTAAGTATATCATGGTGCAATTCATATTTCTTGCCAAACTGAACCTTAAGGGGTTCATTTATTTTTAGTCAGTAACAAAGTGAAAATAGGTCAAGAATAGCACAAGTCGATCGTGTTACTCTCGGGTGTAATGGAAGAGCGATAGTGGTCTGACTTCTAGAAAAGTCTACCAAAAATCTAGCTTGTCTACCATGCTGAGACTTGGCATGATGAAAGTTTATCGACTGAAGAACTCAGGAAAAATACTGCGAGCTTTATGAAAAATACGTGAATACAAGAAAAAGACAAAGATTCTTCACCTACCTTGAAAACGTGTCAGAAAATCGTCTTACATCGCTGCGTTTTTACGGCGCTAAACCACATAAAACCTCTTGGAATCTCCTCAGCTAGCATCCAAAATGGCAGCTGAAAGCTTGAACTCGATGTTTTCTAGCTAAAAGTCCCGGATGTGCGCTCATACGAAACACAGGACAGCGGAATTCTACTTTGCCCGGGGATTTTGAAAAACGGCCGCCATTTTCCTTGAGAACAATAGTTCCGTGACGTCACGGATGTCCTAATATATTGGGATATTCCGGACTGTTCAGGCAACTGTTTTAATCTTTTATTCTTTAACTCATGATCAGCTGGTGTTTTCACACCTATTCTGCGCTGATTGACAGAGTTTATCACGTCACGGCAAAGAAGCAATTCATTGAGACTTCATTGAGGATGTGCCAGTCAGTCATCTGACGTAGATGTACTACTCTAATAAGATAACTTATATACAGAAGTTTCGCAGGAAGCGGAGGAGCGAGGGAAAATATCTTTAATTATACCTATAACTTGAAAAATGCTTTGTTTTTCGAGCTGAGATTTATGTAAATGTTTTTGCACCATGTGCTAACTCATCAGAGATCTGAGACATTTACGTATAGCTGCATATGAGCTTGAATATTTCACGGTTGACCTACCGTTAACGGCAAAAATATTGTGCTTTTGACGGTTGACGGAGACCATTAGAATAGTAGTCCAGGTGATGGGCTCCTGATTGCAATGGTCTCCGTTGGAATTTGGCCGAGATAGCTCTTTTATGTGTCCGACGTCATTTTGAGTGAGTGTATGACACAACAGTCCTCCATTCACATGTTTTACTCATTTTTCAAACCTAAGATCCCCAGAACTAATGCAATATTTGTAAACGGTAAACGGCTTTTTAATCGTTTGTGAATTCCATATTATTCTCCTGAAATTCTAGGGCTAAAATTTTGATCATGGTACCACGTTGGCGTAGTTTAGAAGTACATTATGTTTTACTGAGTTTACGTATGTAGTGTTATCACATCCGCCTCACAAGCGGAAGGTCGCCGGTTCGAGCCAAGCCGGAAACATTCTGTTTATTCGACTTCTGCAGTGTTTGACTATCTCGACTTCTTTAGGAACTGTTTTACATCTTGTATTTTAAGAGTATGAAAATATTTTCAAGTAACGTAATCTCGAGAAACTCGTACCCAGGCTCTTCATTTTCGTTAAAAGACACCTTTCTAGTCTCCCCTCGTCAAAAACCTTCCTCAAGACGACTGAACACTCTTGAACAAAAACAATACTTAGTACGGGAGGTAGGAGAAAATTGTTTAATTCAAGTTTAATGAATATATTAGTGGAATGAGTGAGTGAGTGAATGGGTGAGTGAGTGAGTGAGTGAGCGCCATTCGACTGGCCCCCAAGCTCATGGATGTTACGTCATCCAAGAGCAAAAGTTGAAAAATAATGTTTCCGTATAAGATGACTAATAGGAGTATCGTTTTGCTCACGACAGAAAACAAAAATATAAGAAAATTAGAGAGTACTATTGGGGAATCCGGGTATGGAACCCGGTACCTCCCGCATGAGGGCGCTCCACCATTTGAGCTAATTCCAAGGAATACATTTGTCTTAACAAAGTTGTGACCGAAGTTGCCGTAAATGAATAGATTTAAAGAAGCTCAATGTACTGTTAAAACCAGGAATACTGATTCAAAAGTACACGTGAATTTTAAACTAGTTCAGGCGGGGAAGCCCGGCGCCGGCTGTGTTGATGATTCAGGTACTGCTTTTAGGATTTTCCTTGAGGTGTTTGTTGAAAAAAAAGAGAAAAATATGAGCTTTAAATGTTTCTAATTCCCGTCACAAAACAACAACAACAATTTAGAACAACAAGAAAGAAAACAAAACAACAACAAAAAAGTTGTCGTGATCCGTGTGAGGGTCGAACTCATGACCTTGGCGATATCAGCACCACGCTCTGCCGACTGAGCTAGCAGACCAACTGCTGTTATGCAAATGTTAAAATAAAAGTCAAATTAGCTTTTAGCTCACTGCAGGACGGGATTTAAAGGCCACCATATACTTTGGTAAAGAAGAAGGGAGTTGCACCCGAGTCATCAGACCGTCTCCAAAGTCGTCATCTACGCCCTCCTTGGCTGCTGGAGATAGAGAGTGAACCACAAAGAACCTTTGTTGTAATGCCACAGTAGAATGCACGGTAAATGTAATTCAGTGACTTTGTGCAGGACGTCTAAACACACTGCCCGCGTTTTATAAGCAGCGGACAAATGAGGAAAAGAGAACTACAAGAAGGAAAGAAAAGAGTTAAAGTTTGTTACCACTGCTGCAAAAATCTTGGTCTTGGAGAATCCGGGTATCGATCCCGGTACTTCCCGCATGCGAAGCGGGCGCTGTACCATTTGAGCTAATTCCCCGGAGCACATCCCATTTTTTGAAACTTATGCAATGGAATGGTTTTAGCGTAAACTTTACAACAATCAACTGGGATTTCTACCCTAGGCTTTCTCCGAAAAAAAAATAAGAAGAAAAAGAGGAAATAAAGCCAAATGGGGAAAATTGAAAAACAATGTTTCAGTTTCAAATTGGAAAATTTACTGCGATGATCACTCGTCACATTCATTTACCTCGATGATCACTCTTCACATTTAAAAAATGACTAATTAACAATTAGACTACGAGCCCGAGTTTTCTACGAGGGCGAGCAGATCAATTATTTGCCGAAGCCGAAAGCTGAGGCAAATAATTGATCTGCAAGACACTGACAAATGACGATATTTTGCGATAACCGAGTTCAGTAATTGTTTTATAATTTAATCAGTAAGTTTGTTTTCATATTTCAATCACTTCCTGCCAGCTCAGGGAAGTGTTCTGCCATTTTTCTCTCGAGAACGCGGTTCCAATTACGCATGAGCAGGATACTATTTGCAGCAAAACACGTTTAGACGGTACTACGCATGAGCAGACCATTACTTGTAGGGAGTTATTTGCAGGTCACGTGGTGGGTCCTCGGTCAATGGAAAGGAAGAAAAAAAAAGCATCGAATAATAATTTACCATGTGCTTTGAAGTTTTCTTGGAGAATACAACTGCCCCTACTAAAACCACTTTAGCTGCCTTTGGGTTATGATTAAAATTTGCTTTGCATTCATCAGCTGATTCACGAAAAGTCAAGGAGAATGCGAAGGAGCGATGGAAAGATTTAGTGAATGTGAAAATACTGACTTTCCCTATAGTGAGGTTTATGTAAGTGGTATCGCACCATGTGTCAACCCATCTGAGAACACTTGCAGGGGCCCAATGGAGAGCACATTTGATGAAGTGGGCTTCCAGATAAAAGTTTATACCGGTGGTTGTATTAGAAGAATCTGGGCCTGCCAGGTGGTGGAACCCGGGACATCTAACTCCTAAAGCGAGAATAAAGCCTCTAGATTAGTAGATCAAAGGTGTTTTTGCGTAATGTAACAAAGGTCTACTATAACACTTGTTACGTGTTGCCTTATTGGCGAAGAGAGTTACCACGCTCGAGAAAAATTAAATAATGTGGCAAAAACCTTACGCAAGTTAACACTTCATGCACACAATTAAATTTGATAAAAATTGTTCAAAATCTCTGCATGAAAGTCTCCGTAACGTAATCGGTTAGCGTGTTTGGCTGTTAACCGAAGGGTTGGTGGTTCAAGGCCTCCGGGGAAGGTGTTTTTAGTTTGATAGTTATCTTCTATATAGTTAGCGTCAGGAGCCCATCATAGGCATGCAGCCACTGCGCAGATGTGATGTGAATAAACCGTTATTATCGTGATCGTGGTTGCTGTTGTCTTTTTTTGGACTGTTGAAGAAAATTTGGCTATAATTTTTCATAAAAGGATACAATTTTCACCATAATAGAATAATCCAATTGGTTTAATAATGTGTGCATTAAATATCAGATCTTTAGGCTTTTTAAAACTGCTTTTCTAATTAACGTAAAGTTACGTCACCTTTGTCATGGCTGCGTTCAGTAATCTTCTGTTTCCGTAGTGTAGTAGAGATGATGTTCGCTTTACACGCGGAGGGCCGCCGGTTCGAGCCCCGCCAGAATGCGGCTATATCTTGCTAACCAGCTCTAGCCAAAATTTAAAACTCATCCTTGAACAGTTGCAGGACCCCACTGAAGAGCACCTGTGATGAGGTATGATCCCTGCTTAATGTAAATGTAAATGTAAATCAAATTAATTGTCAAACACAGGGAGTGCTTGCGCGATCACCCGAGCCAGAGGCGCATGATACAGTGCTTGACAATTCCAGATCGAATTGGAATTTGGAAATGTTGGTTTTTGAGGTGAGGGGAAAACCGGAGGACCCGGAGAAAAACCTCTCGGAGCAGGGAAGAGAACCAACAACAAACTCAACCCACATATGACGCCGGGTCCGGGAATCGAACCCGGGACACATTGGTGGGAGGCGAGCGCTCTCATCACTGCGCCATCCCTGCTCCCCAATATACATCATTACTTGGCCAAATATTACTCTTTTTTATTTTTCCTTTCTTAATTTTATTTTGCTTCAGAAAGTTATTTTGTCGAAGCGATAAAAGAATTAGATAGACTTCGGTAATTATCTGTCTTTGTTATTCTTTTGACGCACAATTTTGGAGTGGGAAGGAACGACAAGAGTTCAAAATGTCCGTGACTGGAGTGTATGGTAATGATGCCATGTTGAGACAAATAGCAGAGAGCGTGAGAATCAACCGAGAGTAATACTTGACGAAGGAGAGGTGTGAGACACCCTATGTGAGGCCTTACATGAAGTCTATGGACTGGCCAAGACACTTGGTACATCATATACTGGGTACCAGAGTATCTTGAATCCAAGTTGGCGGAACATGCCTGACGAGCCTGAGTTTTCAGCGAAATTTATAGCAGTTTTTAAAGCGGTTTTATAAAGATATACACATTTTTAGGTTTTTTAAGTGTATTAACTCCAAAATTGTGCGTCAAAAGAATAACAAAGACAGAGAATGTCAAACCGAAGTTTATTTTATTTTAGATTAGTTCTGTGTAAATTTTGTTTTTAGTGTGAAATAAACGACTGCACTGAAGTGAAATATTTTTTTAAAATTATTACTTAAAAAGAAAAATAGCTTGGGCCTGTCCGGGAGTCGAACCCGGGACCTCTCGCACCCTAAGCGAGAATCATGCCACTAGACCAACAGGCCAGACACCTGTTCTGTATTGTCTTGTAGCTGCTAGTCCAAATCCTCTTATTAACAGAGTTTTCCACGTCCCATCAGTAAAGCAAGATCATGAGCCCATGACCCGGAGCCTCCATCTACCAAAAAACCAAGGATTCAACCCTATTCTGTATACTTTAAGTTTTAGCCTCTGACCTCCCGGTGGTTTTTGCATCACGCCTTTGAAACGACCAATCAGAATCCAGGTGGTCAGCGGCGGACACCTAAGAGGTACCAATTGTAAAACAATACATTATCTCTTGTCATATTTTAGTCGGTCCAGTTCCCTAAAAGGTGCAACGAAAGCTCCTGCTCCGGAACTTTTGTGGCTGAACACCCTAAGAGATACCAAACCACGTTTTTAATTCTTAAAATGTACGACAACCTTGCATACGGCTGCTGCGCCCGCAGTTCGAGCGGCAGTCAAAACTTAGCTGTCCTACCGAAACGGCACAACAATAGCCTTTCTCTTCGCAATTAACAAAACTAAAGACAGTGAGTAAGTTGCTGTGGCCTCTAATAGTAGTTAACTTGAGAATTCCGGGTTTAATTTGACGAGGAAAAGCTTATTTTGTTCAAAATAACACAACTATTGGCCTACCTGATGACACTCGACGAACTACGAGCGAGCTGCCATGCCGAACGCCGGCGGTCCATTTTTGGCGCCAAATTAACAGTGTGGAGGCACAAAAGTTTTCATATTTTTCACTTTTTACAATCTGATATGGTTTTTGAAATTGTAAATCCCTTTTTGTGCATATTTAATGCCATCTCCAGTGAGAAAAGAGGCTTGATTTCAGTGCCTTTCCTGACTTGTTAACTTGACGTCAAGACAGTAAAGTTTTTCTCGCCTGCTGAATCCTGATTGGTCAACTCAAATTTCCCGCGCGCCAGCCGTATGGTAGGAATCAACACCGTCCTTTTTATGTGAGAGTGCCCCCCCTCCCCCCTCCCCCGCTGGGTAAATGCTATTATGTAGAAAACGCAATTCTGTTGCCTAGCTACCAGATGATTCTTTCTCATTTCCATTAAGTCCTTCTGCAAAGGAGAATTTAAACACATTTTATGACGTACTCCAACGGAACTGTCTTACAATAGCTCGATCGAAAATCATTCAAGTTTGCTCGCAGGTTAAAAGGAAAATCAACGGGTAGAAAGCCACATTATATTGATGTGTCTTAGTACCGCGAGGAATTAGTAAGAAAGATGGGCATGCAACTAACTTACTAGCTCTTATATATTTGAAAAAAGATAAATAAATAAATGAGCAAT
>JAHPZR010011210.1:42500-62500 GCA_019787425.1 Platygyra sinensis | reverse complement strand
CGGATGTTTTATTTTGAGATTGAGCGAGGCAGTGTTAGTGAAAAGAACTCTGAAATGCCTCTAAAGTTTTAGTTGAATTCTCTGCTCCAGGTACTGCCTTGATGAATATTTGAAGGTGGGTGAAACTATGATGCAAAATTATTTTACTAACCTGATCACATAAATGGTTGAAAGAAATTTCAACCGGTTACTACGGTACTTCTTCTGTAGTGGAATCGTAATTTGTTGAGAAGTTCTCGTAGAAGAGTTGCTGGAAAAAATAAAGACCCACTTTGATAGATTAGACTTAACATACCTCAGTGCTTAATAGAAACTAAGAAAAGCGCCTGCAACGTTTGTACTCTCAAAAAGGTGTTCTCATACCGGGTGTTGAACCCGGGCCGCCTGGGTGAAAACCAGTAATCCTAACCGCTAGACCATATGGGATCCCTAAAGCGGAATCGCGAAGCGTTAAATTATTCTCCTTGTAGAGTTCCTGATAAAGAAGATCTTACTTTGATGGACTCGACTTAACTGACTTCAGTGCTTGATAAAAACTAAGACTGAAAGCACCTGCAAAGTGTTTACACTTAAAATGGATTCGAACCCGAGCCGCCTGAGTGAAAACCCTGAATCCTAACCTCTAGCTCATATAGAATTTAACTTCAAAAAAACACCTGACTTGACGAGTTCTAAAGTTGAGTACACGGTATGGTCATGTGATGCTGGTCGTTCGATACGTTCACGGTTTTGAATGGTGTCAATTGACCATAAAATGGATGCCTTATATCAAAGAAGGACACTCTGAACCAAGGGTGAGGGAAAGCGCTGACCTGGACACTAGTATTCTTCGGCCAAAGCTCACCTCATCCTGGAATCAAAGTCACATGTAGTGTTTTGCTTGATTTTCTAATCTTTTCCTTGAAAACCTGTTCTGAAGGTCCTTTTGCTCATCCTATGATAGTATTTTTATCATTAGTATTCTAATTTCTACTCTGGAAGCAGGATGTGAGGAGAGTGACACATGCAGTAATAAAGAGAACCTTTTTGCACCACTGATACTACAATCAACGACAACTGTGGCTAACTCTACATGTTTATACTGTTTTCTTTTTAAAAAAATCAGTTTCAAAACTCCCCTCACTACCTAGATAAGGACTGGACCCAAATCAAAGCAAGCCAAATTTGTGTTTCTCTTTTTTCTTTCTTTGCGCATTAAATGTTTCCTTGCTCATTAAAATAAGACATTTCCAGGGCAGCTGATATTTATTAGAACATGTTTAAAGAATACTTTGTATATGGTAAACAAATTAAAGGGAGAATTTCACACTTCGACGTATAACAAAGCTTTCGAGTGAGAATAAGGTATCTTTTTAGCTTCCTGTCTTTGCTTTTCTTCTTTCGCTCGATCGTTCAATTCTTTGCATCCAAAAAGCCAGTACTAAGAAAAACCAAAAAAGAAATCGATTCTGTGACGGCTTGTAAAACATTTCGACAAAATAGCAGACAGGGGGCCTGTCCGGGAGTCGAACCCGGGACCTCTCGCACCCGAAGCGAGAATCATGCCACTAGACCAACAGGCCAATTGTATTTTAGCGCCGTTTATTAGAAAAGGTGTTGATAAGGTCTTTCTTTGTTTGACAGGTACGATAACACAAGTTAATGATATGCGTTGTATCATTGGCCAAGACAGTTACTACCCAGCTACAATAATGTAGCAGAAGCTTTACATTTACAGAACTCAATTTAAAGAAAATTGTACTTCAAAGGCGAGTCTCCGTGGCGCAGTCGGTTAGCGCGTTCGGCTGTTAACAGAAAGGTTGGTGGTTCAAGCCCACCCACTGACGGTTGTTGTTGCTTCGTTCGCAAAGAGTAATCATCAATAAAATTATCATATGATTATTTTCTTTAAATATGCTTTCATTACAGTTTCGCCAGTGACATTATAACTTTTTTCAAGAAGACTCTTCATCGAGGCGAAGGAGATAACAAATATATTTATTTCATTTTTCGTTGTATTGCATTTAAGTAGGCCTTCTAAAACAAACAGGCACTGCACAGAAGTGATGTGAATGAACCGTTAATAGAGTGATCGTGATCGTTATTGTTATCGTTATCATTATTGGTCAGCACAATGGAGAAAGACATCACTAAAATGGCACGTGTAAATCTTAAGTTAAAGGACTTGAACATAAGTGTATGTTTTTGTGATATATTAAAAGGATCGTCTGAAAACAGCATCACTTGACCCAAGTCAGTAATTCAGTTATTGACTTAGGATATCTGAGACATTTGACGGCTAATATTGGATTGCCCCTTTGACGTTTGACAGTTACTTTTTTGCCATTTGACGGTTAAAGTGCCACTGCGACGAAATTTTTCGAATTCATTGTTTTTGCATTTTCTGAATCTATAAGTGGTACTTACTTACCTGTCCAAGCCGTTTTGTCCAACAAGCGCGGGAAGATGTTTTTTTACGGTTTTTCCCGAAAATGTTTCGTCCGGCATTATTAAGTCATGTTCCTGCAATCCCATAAGGCCTTGCTGCTTTGTGACGTCATACTCCTAACCAACTAGGCGCACATGGCGAACTTTGTTATAACATTTCTATGTAGTTCGCAGTTAACTGGTTTCGCAACGTCAATCTAGCGCTCTACTCCAATCGAATCATGCCCGATCGTTGTGTAGTAGGCGAATGCAGCGATAGATCAGATATGAAAGCAGGTATTTCTGCTCATTTTAGTCCTACAATAAAAAGTGAGCGAGAGAAGTGGTTGAGATTCGTGCACACACACCGCGCGAACTTCAACCCGAGCGGAAAGTTTGTGGCGTGTTTGTTCAGTCCATTTCGCGGAGGAATGTTTTCAAGAGCGTTTCATATGGAACCGGCTGTGGTCGTCGGCTTATTCCTGGCTCAATTCCTACAATATTGAAGATCGAGCCAGGGAAACAATCTTCCAAACGACAACACCGCAAGGTAAGCCTTGTTTAATTCTATCTAAGCTTCAGTATTGTGTCAGCCATGAAGTTTTCCTTTCCGCAGAAGTATCCTATATGTTTATTCCCAAACATCTCTGCGATTTGTAAATATATTTTCAAGTAACTCATCAAATTTAGTATTTTTCATATCGCCGGGCTATTGTATTTTAGTTTTTTATCCCTTCTGTTTATTCCAGTCATGTGGCGCGCTCGCAAGATTCTGGTTTACCGAAGAGCCTTTCAGTGGTTTCCAAAATTTTCAAATCAACCGGAAATAATTTTCTGTTTTTTTTTTTCTCAAAGGCCATCCCCTTTTTTCTCTCCGTTTACCGTCGTCCGACCGACCCAGATTTTCGCGTTTTCAAAAAAAAAAAAAAAAAGTTATGAAGAAGGCAATGACATATATTTGACTGGTTTTTCAGCTTAGCTTAGTTTGTCATGGACTGTAAAGCCACACGTCTATTGACTGATTTCTTAGTAAGACTTCAACAACTACAAAATCTCAAGAAATCGTCACTTTAATCTAAAATACAGACGATGTTTTGTGCTGGCAGTGCTGCGCATAATTTCTGGCGAGATCATCGCGCGCGCAGTAAAAAATGGCGGCTTTTTGTTCAGTGACCTATCAATTTTTTCTTTTATTTTTAATTGAGTAAAAACATTTTCTATTTAAAATAAATATGGACCAATTCTCAGTGTAGAAAAAGAAACGATCGTCGGAAACGTGGATCTAGTAAGCAATCGTGACTATAATCATGGTGCTATTATAAGAATTTATGGCAGGGTTCGTACTCTTTTGAGTTGTTTAAATTCTATGACTTCCCATGACTTTTTCCATGACCTTTTCAAGTTTTCCAAGACGTTAGGATTAGCTGTCAGTTTCAAAAATTCAAACCCTAAACTTGTTTTAGAGCGTTTTTTAGCCTTGAACAGTCCAACAGACAAACTCTGGAGTTCACCAAAATGCGTGCAGTTTACGCTGCTTAATTAGTGTCTCTATCTTTCATTGTCCTTGCCTTGTGATCCGCAGTAAATAACCTATCAAACAGAATTTTAATTTTCCATAACTTTCAAGGACCTCCATGACCTGAACGAACCCTGTATGGGTATAAAAGAGCAACCTCGTTCCCAGAGCCTTTTCCTTGGCTTGAGGGCGGGACGTGAAAAGGCCCTGGCATCGGCTGGTTACGTGCCTACCTTACACCCGGAAATCCTGGGTGTAATAAATTAGCGAGTTTGCATAATCAAAAGTGCCAAAATCGAGATTGCAGAGACACTGTCTGTGCTTTTCGACTTGGATTTGCTTTTAAACGTTGAAACTTTGCGTAGTTTTGTTCAGTTAAAGCCACTTCAAGTGAAATGTTTTGAATATTCACCGAAAGGCAAAGATATTGTTGCCGTTCTACCGACTGGCTTTGCAAATCTCTGCTGTTTCAGCGTCTACCGGATTTCTTGCCTGTCAAGGCGGACAATTAATAATATTTTGTAAAATACACGAATTCTACGGTTCGTGACATTTATACTTTTGCCGTTTACTGTTCGGTCACTCGACCATTTTGTCGCTTCACTCGTGTTTATGAGGGGCAGTTATGCTGTATTCAAGTAGAGAAAAGGCCCTGGGAACGAAGTTGATAATAGAGGTGCTGTTGCTCCTAAACGAACCTGGCCGGGCATGGGATGGGGACCCCTCCTTTTTATTTAAAAATTTTAGTTTCTATAATATAAACAATCAACTGGCAAAGGTTGGCAAAAATCTCAGTGCAGGCTCTATTTCAGTGGAATGACCTTAATTACGACGTCCATCTTTTCTTCCTCCATTGTCGTTATGTCGACTTTGTAACCTCGTCTAGTCGTTTCCAGGCTCCACAGACACTATGCTGAGGTACTGGGTCTCCTAGTTCCAGACTTCTTCTCCTTTTTTTTTCGGCCTTTTTTTTTTCTTTTCCGACCGACCGACCCAAAATCAGAAAACGTATTCGACAGTAAACGAAAAAAAAGGGGATGGCCAAACACAGATTTCTATATCTACTTGCCATATAGATCATATACGAACTGTAACATTTCTCACAGTCACCGGAAGTTTCATCCCCAGAAGCTGGCCATTCCGTAATTAAATAGGCTTTTAGATGGGTTAATTAGGCGCCCTTCACGTTATGTGAAACAATGTTGTGAGCGAAACTCGTTTTCGTTAGAGCGTTTTGTTGTGTACATTTCTGTTGACATAAAATAAGCTCAAATGTCCCACAGTTTTGTACCCATTGCGAAATCTGTTTGAATAAAGTGGCAGTTTAAACCAAGTTACCTAAGCGTGGTATATTAAGTCAGTTTCCTGGTCCCCGCCTTGTGAACCTTGATAATTATGTTGGACACGTAAGTAATTTTACAGGTAGTGTGGATTGTTGCGGTTTTTAGGGAGGGGGGGGGGGGGGGGCAAGGTTAAGCTATTTTATCACCCAACAACAATGACGAGGGAGGGGAGGGGTGTCTAGCTTGAGACAATATAGTTTTAATCAAAACTATATACCTAATTGCAACATTGAAGAAATGAGGGGTGGCAGTATCTTTAAAATAATCACTCGCTGTGTTACCTATAGAACTTTGAAAATTCCATGACTTTTCCGGGACCTCTATCATGACCCTCCACATTTTTCCATGGCCTAAATTTGGCCATTTTTCTTGGAAAAGTTTCTCGATTGTGTGCAACTTTTCTCTGTTTCCTTAGTTTGCCAATGCAAAACTGCCCAAATTATTTTATTTTCCATGGCTTGCCATGACCCACACATTGACTTTCCAGAGGATAAAGAAGTTCTATATTTCCAGGACTTCCCATGTTTTCCATTACCCATGCAAACCCTGATGAGTGTTGCTTAATTCCTATTTCCCTTTCTCTTTAAATTCATCTAGGCCTTGTTGATATTGCAATTAGATGTATTTGTAAACAGCAGGACTAAACAGAAAATAGAGAATACTGTGACATTCGCTTATTTTATCAAAATGAGTTGGATATTTCGGAATACAATCAATCACACAGTCAACGTTAACGTTATTAAGTTGCTGTGGTGTACTGTGCCATAAAGTGGAAGACACCGTGTGGATGCAGTACACTCCCCAAGGAATACATTTAATTTCTGGAGCTTTAGCCAGTTGGAGGTTCTGATAAGATTTGTGCATTACTAGTCTATAAAAGACAATTTCATCAGTTGCTGATCTTTAAGGAAGAATATTACTACAGCTATAAGTGAGCACCCCCTACATATTCTGCACCATATTTTTTCTTATGTTTCGTTTTAAGCCCTACTGCTGCAGTAGCCAAAACCTAACTATTCAGACAGACACTTTCAAAACCTAGATGCGAAAGTAACTAGTCATCTTTTTTAACTTCTGCCATTCCTGCACGACTATCAACCTCCATGTAACATCTACATTCTTCATGCTGGACAACGAACTCCAACGAACAATTTATACATTTGCACCTATTATAATAAACATCGTGCAATATCTACGAAAAAGACATTTTCAAAAAGGGTGACACAGATCGAATCCAACGTACGTAACTTCCTCCAGACAGACAGACAGACAGACAGACAGACAGACAGACAGACAGACAGACAGACAACCTTTATTTAAGCACGATAAGTTAAAAAGCTGTGCAGCTTGTGGGGTCGTGCGTGAATACTAAAACCTAAGAATAAAATATGTACATAATGAATAACAAATTATAATCAACTATTTAAATTAAAACTAATACTTAACTGTGTATATATGTACATCGTTAAAAAACCTTAAATCCCCTAAACAAACTACTTCGAAATTAGCTCTACTTGGAAACAAACTACTTGGAAATTAGCTCTTTTTACAAAAATAGAATCTAAGCGAATAAATCAAATGAAATACCAGTCTGATAGATTTGTCTCGTCAGCAAATCGACTGAGAAGCATGTTCTCAGGCTCTTCTTCCTCCACAGCTATTTGTTCAGCGTACTGGGTAGCTTCTTCTTCGGTGGCAATTGGCTCGGCACTATCATCGGATGATTGGAAATCTTCACTTGCCGAGCAGAAGCTAGCCTCTGAAGACTCAGAGCAACCTTCACTACTGCTTTTAGACAAACTTTAACCAAAATGAACTTCTAAAAATCGGTAGACATTCTGCTAATACCAAGATCAAAACCCGACAGACATCAATAGGCGATCAAAGGTAAATCAATCGCGCGTTAGGTGTATGACGTTACAAGTGTAGCTGCCGCTGCGAAAATAGCGGGCTCAACTGGAACGAATTTCCAGTAATGGCAGACGAAGGAAGTCTTTTTAATTTTTTCTTTCTGGACGAAAGGACATCGTACATGATGGTATGTCATTCTGTTTAAAAAAGTTGGAAAAAGAAACGTGAAAAAATTTCGTCGCAGTGGCACTTTAACCCCAATGAGACCTTTTGATAAACTGAAAACAAGGATGGCGTTATGTTTGAAAAACTTCAATATTGAGCAATGCTCAACTGCTTGATTTACTTCCTAGACTTATTTTTTGTGTCTTCCAGATAAAAAAAAAACCACCAGTTCCTGATCAGCACACCACTGGAACCTTTCATTCCTAACTGGTTTCCGTAGTGTAGTGGTTATCACGTCCGCTTTACACGTGGAAGGTCGCCGGTTCGAACCCGTCCGGAAACAAATTATATTTTTATCCTATGGCACTATAACTTGCTACCAAACTGTAGACAAATCTTTAAAAAACCTGACGCATATCAGGAGCAAAAACACAACAAAATAAATAAGTATGAAAGTATTGCCGTTTCTGAGCTCCTTTAATTTTTTTTATTTTTTAGTAACTTCATACAATTTGGAAAACACTATGCTTCTCCATGTTGAGGTCTTATAAATGTTGCTGCACCATGTGTAAATTTATCTGAGAACAGTTGTAGCCCTTCAATGAAGAGCACGTTTGCTGTGGTATTCCCCCTGCTACAAAATTGTCGTTATGATTATTTAAATACCTAAAAAGGAAAACAAGTTGGGCCTGTCCGGGAGTCGAACCCGGGACCTCTCGCACCCAAAGCGGGAATCATGCCACTAGACCAACAGGCCAGTCATATAAGGAATTCTTCAGGCAACTGCTTTAATCCGCTACACCTTGACTCAGCTGGTGTTATAACACCTGCTCTGTGTTGTCTTGTAGTTACCAGTCCAGCTCCGCTGATTGAAGGAGTTTTCCACGCCACGTGAATGAAGCAATTCTGACTCGTCACTAGGACGAGACATTCAATGTGAAAACTTCATTGACGATGCGTCAATCAGTCATCTGACGTAGATGTACTACTCCGTCTTATAAGATAACTTACAACCAATTGTTCTAACAATTAGAACCTGTGTTACGTCATATACGAAAGACCACTAATGTAACTTCGTGATTTCTGTAAACTTTTCTACCTACCCCACTACTATACCTCGCTCATATGACCGGTAACCAATCAGGAGCCGAGAAAGACAATAGGCTATTGTTTCGAGAACAATAGACTCTATTGTTTTCCAAATCCAAGATGGCGTCTTGAAAAATCGGACCAATCAGGAGGTGAATTAAGAATTCAAGATGGCGGTGCCCATGTAAGTCGGCCATGTTGGAAAACAACCCACCAGCCTCAACGGAGGACTGGAATCGGTCTTACAGATTTCCATGGCGACACAAATCACACCAGGGTTTTCGCAAAAATGTCACGCAACTTCAAAATTACGTGACTAACTTTGATAAATAGGAGTTTGTTTTGGGCGAGAAAAGGCCTGAGATCGGTCTTATCATATTTTTTCCCCTCGGACTCGAGAGTTAATCAAGACACATGTAAATCAAATGAGAAACAACTGTATTTTCAAAAACTCCTAAATCTTTACAAGAGGGACCTGTGTCCAATTTGCAAACAACGTGTGTGCACTACTAATTGAAATACATCAAGTGGAAATCTAAACTCATTGATCTCAACTGTTCCCTTGAGAAAAGCATCATTCAAAAGAATCTTCAACAAACAAAAGACATTTTAAGCCACCATTGAAGAATTAACATATTAAGTCAGAGATGAAACGTGAAATGAATTAAAACCGGGCGCACGCTTAGAAGCTAAACATCCAAGGTATTTCAAACAAACGTTCGCGCTTGAAGTAAAGATCAAACAAACAATGCAAATCGCATCGCTCCTGATTCAACAGCCGCACAAATTGTAGTTCGGTCTAAGCGGTTCTCTAATAGTGGCAAGAATAATTCACTTACATCAACCATAGTCCTTTCAAATTCCTCCAAAGCGATGCTCAGCTCTTGATCACTTAGTTTCATAATCGCCAAGACAAGAATGCGAAAGAGTGTCTCCAACTTCGTCACAAGTAAAATGATTTTACTCAAGTCTGAAAGACTTGTATATAAAAACGTGTATCCAATGAGAAGATGGGGGATAGGGGTATGCGATATCACATGGTTAAGAACCATTGTGAAGACGGGGATAGGGGGGTATACCTATGCCAAAACAAAGAGTCTGATGCATAATGTATGACGTTTATTGAATAATAACAGCATGAAAACCAAAGAGAGAATTGATTACAACTTTAAGTCTTGACCGTCGGTGCTCCACAAAGTGTATCGCTGGGAACTAGACTCGTTTCTAGTTTCTCAGACTCTTGGTCCCAGGCCCTAAAACGCACGATATTCTGACCTATTTTTCTTTGCTTTTGGTCACGAAGTCTTTGCCTGATCTGTTCCTTATTCTTGGCATAATAAGATCTCCAATATTTGTTGATCCGTTCCCTGTTGTTTTTACAGTATTGTCTTCGGTAATTCCTGATGTGTTCCTTGTTTTGTTGACAATAGGCTCTTTGGCTGCTGGCGAGCCTTTCCCTGTTGTTTTCATACCACCTTTTACGACGTGATTTGAGAATCTCGGCGTTCTCGGTAGAAAATCTGCAGAAAATCCGTAGATATTGCAGAAAATCTGCAGGTATTGCAGGTAATATGGAGGTATTACAAAAGATCTACGGATTTTCTGCAGATTTTCTGCAATACCTGCAGATTTTCTGCAGATCTTCTGTAGTACCTGCAGATTTTCTGCAATATCTAAAGATTTTGGCATATTTTCTGCATAGTGTTGGGATTTTCCCCTATCCAGGAATTGTTGGACTTCTCTCAGGTAGGTTTCTTTGATATCTTCCCCGACTTTTTGACGTTACGGGTGCCATGGATCGGGTTCATTGTCGTCGTCCGCTTCTTCTTCCCCTTTGGAGCTGCTAGTCTCTTCCTCTTCAGGTTCCTCTTCTTCCTGTTCCTCCTCTACCTCTTTGTCTTCTTCTTGTTCTTCGTCTTCCATGTTCACATCATTGTTTTCTTCCACGGGGCCAAAAATATCTCTTGAAGGAGTACGCATGGTTCTCGTCGTCCCTCACCCAAGACAACGTGCTTCAAATGAGCCGAAACGATTGAAGTGATATTTAATATATCATTTTTGCTCAGTGATCAAACACCCTCTTTCTTGATTCGTCGATGCCAGCGCGGGTATCCTTCGTGCGTCAAGAGGTGACTAAATACGCGTTTCCTGTCGTCACTGGCAGGATGTAAATCTAGGACCGTGTACCCAAACGGTCGTTCGGTCACTTCTTGATACACGTCCATCATGTCTTCCCAACAAGTGGGAAAAGCTTGAAGCAGTAAATTCTTCATCCCTAATTGATCTCGTGGATTTTTAAAGGCTACGATGTAGTGGGCGTTCCTGGAAATAGACTTTGCGTATTTCCCTGGTGGAAACATGTCCTGGCACAAGTACAACACCGTGATATTTTGATGATGTGAATGTTTGGTGAATAAGTCCAGCAACTCTTTGTCTTCACTTCCCTCGACCATCAGATCATCTAACACGAGTAAACCACCTTTCGGAAACCATTTTTGCAAATGGAAGGTGGTAGGAACCCCTTCGTGAAATTGTACACCCGCGTCTTTCATCTCTCGGAATCCATCTTGCCACGCCCCGTAGCAATAATGAATCGTTGAGGGAGGGTTTACAAACAATTCTTCCAAATGATCCAAGAGTAAAGATTCGGTGAAACAAGTCTTGCCACAACCGGAAGGACCAACAATCATGATACTAGAGGGTGTCTTGAACCGAAACGCTTCTCCCATTTCTATTCCATTTGGAATCCCATTCTGCTTTTCAGTAGGAAGTATAATCTTTGGAGCATCAACTCGTGTTATTGCTGTTGACGATGGGAGGTCTACCAAAGGGAGTTTGTCTTGACCATTTTCAAGTCGCTTCCAACAAGTATACCTCTCGTGATGTCTTCTACTACCAGCACGAGTAAATGGCTTTTGACAGTAACGGCATCGATGTGACATAATTTGCACTTGGTCGACTTCTTGTGAAGTTGGGGTAAATTTGTAAGCGTACAGAAAGCACCAGTAACCACTACGGAAATAGAACAACTGGAGAACGTTGCGCTATACAACTGTTAATATCGTCAGAGCTGGCTACTCAGAAAATCTGCAGCTATTGCAGAAAATATGCAAAATCTTTAGATATTGCAGAAAATCTGCAGGTACTACAGAAGATCTGCAGAAAATCTGCAGGTATTGCAGAAAATCTGCAGAAAATCCGTAGATCTTTTGTAATACCTCCATATTACCTGCAATACCTGCAGATTTTCTGCAATATCTACGGATTTTCTGCAGATTTCTACCGAGAACGCCGAGATTCTCAAATCACGTCGTAAAAGGTGGTATGAAAACAACAGGGAAAGGCTCGCCAGCAGCCAAAGAGCCTATTGTCAACAAAACAAGGAACACATCAGGAATTACCGAAGACAATACTGTAAAAACAACAGGGAACGGATCAACAAATATTGGAGATCTTATTATGCCAAGAATAAGGAACAGATCAGGCAAAGACTTCGTGACCAAAAGCAAAGAAAAATAGGTCAGAATATCGTGCGTTTTAGGGCCTGGGACCAAGAGTCTGAGAAACTAGAAACGAGTCTAGTTCCCAGCGATACACTTTGTGGAGCACCGACGGTCAAGACTTAAAGTTGTAATCAATTCTCTCTTTGGTTTTCATGCTGTTATTATTCAATAAACGTCATACATTATGCATCAGACTCTTTGTTTTGGCATAGGTATACCCCCCTATCCCCCGTCTTCACAATGGTTCTTAACCATGTGATATCGCATACCCCTATCCCCCATCTTCTCATTGGATACACGTTTTTATATACAAGTCTTTCAGACTTGAGTAAAATCATTTTACTTGTGACGAAGTTGGAGACACTCTTTCGCATTCTTGTCTTGGCGATTATGAAACTAAGTGATCAAGAGCTGAGCATCGCTTTGGAGGAATTTGAAAGGACTATGGTTGATGTAAGTGAATTATTCTTGCCACTATTAGAGAACCGCTTAGACCGAACTACAATTTGTGCGGCTGTTGAATCAGGAGCGATGCGATTTGCATTGTTTGTTTGATCTTTACTTCAAGCGCGAACGTTTGTTTGAAATACCTTGGATGTTTAGCTTCTAAGCGTGCGCCCGGTTTTAATTCATTTCACGTTTCATCTCTGACTTAATATGTTAATTCTTCAATGGTGGCTTAAAATGTCTTTTGTTTGTTGAAGATTCTTTTGAATGATGCTTTTCTCAAGGGAACAGTTGAGATCAATGAGTTTAGATTTCCACTTGATGTATATCAATTAGTAGTGCACACACGTTGTTTGCAAATTGGACACAGGTCCCTCTTGTAAAGATTTAGGAGTTTTTGAAAATACAGTTGTTTCTCATTTGATTTACATGTGTCTTGATTAACTCTCGAGTCCGAGGGGAAAAAATATGATAAGACCGATCTCAGGCCTTTTCTCGCCCAAAACAAACTCCTATTTATCAAAGTTAGTCACGTAAATTTTGAAGTTGCGTGACATTTTTGCGAAAACCCTGGCGTGATTTGTGTCGCCATGGAAATCTGTAAGACCGATTCCAGTCCTCCGTTGAGGCTGGTGGGTTGTTTTCCAACATGGCCGACTTACATGGGCACCGCCATCTTGAATTCTTAATTCACCTCCTGATTGGTCCGATTTTTCAAGACGCCATCTTGGATTTGGAAAACAATAGAGTCTATTGTTCTCGAAACAATAGCCTATTGTCTTTCTCGGCTCCTGATTGGTTACCGGTCATATGAGCGAGGTATAGTAGTGGGGTAGGTAGAAAAGTTTACAGAAATCACGAAGTTACATTAGTGGTCTTTCGTATATGACGTAACACAGGTTCTAATTGTTAGAACAATTGGTTGTAAGTTATCTTATAAGACGGAGTAGTACATCTACGTCAGATGACTGATTGACGCATCGTCAATGAAGTTTTCACATTGAATGTCTCGTCCTAGTGACGAGTCAGAATTGCTTCATTCACGTGGCGTGGAAAACTCCTTCAATCAGCGGAGCTGGACTGGTAACTACAAGACAACACAGAGCAGGTGTTATAACACCAGCTGAGTCAAGGTGTAGCGGATTAAAGCAGTTGCCTGAAGAATTCCTTATATGACTGGCCTGTTGGTCTAGTGGCATGATTCCCGCTTTGGGTGCGAGAGGTCCCGGGTTCGACTCCCGGACAGGCCCAACTTGTTTTCCTTTTTAGGTATTTAAATAATCATAACGACAATTTTGTAGCAGGGGGAATACCACAGCAAACGTGCTCTTCATTGAAGGGCTACAACTGTTCTCAGATAAATTTACACATGGTGCAGCAACATTTATAAGACCTCAACATGGAGAAGCATAGTGTTTTCCAAATTGTATGAAGTTACTAAAAAATAAAAAAAATTAAAGGAGCTCAGAAACGGCAATACTTTCATACTTATTTATTTTGTTGTGTTTTTGCTCCTGATATGCGTCAGGTTTTTTAAAGATTTGTCTACAGTTTGGTAGCAAGTTATAGTGCCATAGGATAAAAATATAATTTGTTTCCGGACGGGTTCGAACCGGCGACCTTCCACGTGTAAAGCGGACGTGATAACCACTACACTACGGAAACCAGTTAGGAATGAAAGGTTCCAGTGGTGTGCTGATCAGGAACTGGTGGTTTTTTTTTTATCTGGAAGACACAAAAAATAAGTCTAGGAAGTAAATCTAAGCAGTTGAGCATTGCTCAATATTGAAGTTTTTCAAACATAACGCCATCCTTGTTTTCAGTTTATCAAAAGGTCTCACTGGGGTTAAAGTGCCACTGCGACGAAATTTTTTCACGTTTCTTTTTCCAACTTTTTTAAACAGAATGACATACCATCATGTACGATGTCCTTTCGTCCAGAAAGAAAAAATTAAAAAGACTTCCTTCGTCTGCCATTACTGGAAATTCGTTCCAGTTGAGCCCGCTATTTTCGCAGCGGCAGCTACACTTGTAACGTCATACACCTAACGCGCGATTGATTTACCTTTGATCGCCTATTGATGTCTGTCGGGTTTTGATCTTGGTATTAGCAGAATGTCTACCGATTTTAGAAGTTCATTTTGGTTAAAGTTTGTCTAAAAGCAGTAGTGAAGGTTGCTCTGAGTCTTCAGAGGCTAGCTTCTGCTCGGCAAGTAAAGATTTCCAATCATCCGATGATAGTGCCGAGCCAATTGCCACCGAAGAAGAAGCTACCCAGTACGCTGAACAAATAGCTGTGGAGGAAGAAGAGCCTGAGAACATGCTTCTCAGTCGATTTGCTGACGAGACAAATCTATCAGACTGGTATTTCATTTGATTTATTCGCTTAGATTCTATTTTTGTAAAAAGAGCTAATTTCCAAGTAGTTTGTTTCCAAGTAGAGCTAATTTCGAAGTAGTTTGTTTAGGGGATTTAAGGTTTTTTAACGATGTACATATATACACAGTTAAGTATTAGTTTTAATTTAAATAGTTGATTATAATTTGTTATTCATTATGTACATATTTTATTCTTAGGTTTTAGTATTCACGCACGACCCCACAAGCTGCACAGCTTTTTAACTTATCGTGCTTAAATAAAGGTTGTCTGTCTGTCTGTCTGTCTGTCTGTCTGTCTGTCTGTCTGTCTGTCTGTCTGGAGGAAGTTACGTACGTTGGATTCGATCTGTGTCACCCTTTTTGGAAATGTCTTTTTCGTAGATATTGCACGATGTTTATTATAATAGGTGCAAATGTATAAATTGTTCGTTGGAGTTCGTTGTCCAGCATGAAGAATGTAGATGTTACATGGAGGTTGATAGTCGTGCAGGAATGGCAGAAGTTAAAAAAGATGACTAGTTACTTTCGCATCTAGGTTTTGAAAGTGTCTGTCTGAATAGTTAGGTTTTGGCTACTGCAGCAGTAGGGCTTAAAACGAAACATAAGAAAAAATATGGTGCAGAATATGTAGGGGGTGCTCACTTATAGCTGTAGTAATATTCTTCCTTAAAGATCAGCAACTGATGAAATTGTCTTTTATAGACTAGTAATGCACAAATCTTATCAGAACCTCCAACTGGCTAAAGCTCCAGAAATTAAATGTATTCCTTGGGGAGTGTACTGCATCCACACGGTGTCTTCCACTTTATGGCACAGTACACCACAGCAACTTAATAACGTTAACGTTGACTGTGTGATTGATTGTATTCCGAAATATCCAACTCATTTTGATAAAATAAGCGAATGTCACAGTATTCTCTATTTTCTGTTTAGTCCTGCTGTTTACAAATACATCTAATTGCAATATCAACAAGGCCTAGATGAATTTAAAGAGAAAGGGAAATAGGAATTAAGCAACACTCATCAGGGTTTGCATGGGTAATGGAAAACATGGGAAGTCCTGGAAATATAGAACTTCTTTATCCTCTGGAAAGTCAAGTGTGGGTCATGGCAAGCCATGGAAAATAAAATAATTTGGGCAGTTTTGCATTGGCAAACTAAGGAAACAGAGAAAAGTTGCACACAATCGAGAAACTTTTCCAAGAAAAATGGCCAAATTTAGGCCATGGAAAAATGTGGAGGGTCATGATAGAGGTCCCGGAAAAGTCATGGAATTTTCAAAGTTCTATAGGTAACACAGCGAGTGATTATTTTAAAGATACTGCCACCCCTCATTTCTTCAATGTTGCAATTAGGTATATAGTTTTGATTAAAACTATATTGTCTCAAGCTAGACACCCCTCCCCTCCCTCGTCATTGTTGTTGGGTGATAAAATAGCTTAACCTTGCCCCCCCCCCCCCCCCTCCCTAAAAACCGCAACAATCCACACTACCTGTAAAATTACTTACGTGTCCAACATAATTATCAAGGTTCACAAGGCGGGGACCAGGAAACTGACTTAATATACCACGCTTAGGTAACTTGGTTTAAACTGCCACTTTATTCAAACAGATTTCGCAATGGGTACAAAACTGTGGGACATTTGAGCTTATTTTATGTCAACAGAAATGTACACAACAAAACGCTCTAACGAAAACGAGTTTCGCTCACAACATTGTTTCACATAAACGTGAAGGGCGCCTAATTAACCCATCTAAAAGCCTATTTAATTACGGAATGGCCAGCTTCTGGGGATGAAACTTCCGGTGACTGTGAGAAATGTTACAGTTCGTATATGATCTATATGGCAAGTAGATATAGAAATCTGTGTTTGGCCATCCCCTTTTTTTTCGTTTACTGTCGAATACGTTTTCTGATTTTGGGTCGGTCGGTCGGAAAAGAAAAAAAAAAGGCCGAAAAAAAAAGGAGAAGAAGTCTGGAACTAGGAGACCCAGTACCTCAGCATAGTGTCTGTGGAGCCTGGAAACGACTAGACGAGGTTACAAAGTCGACATAACGACAATGGAGGAAGAAAAGATGGACGTCGTAATTAAGGTCATTCCACTGAAATAGAGCCTGCACTGAGATTTTTGCCAACCTTTGCCAGTTGATTGTTTATATTATAGAAACTAAAATTTTTAAATAAAAAGGAGGGGTCCCCATCCCATGCCCGGCCAGGTTCGTTTAGGAGCAACAGCACCTCTATTATCAACTTCGTTCCCAGGGCCTTTTCTCTACTTGAATACAGCATAACTGCCCCTCATAAACACGAGTGAAGCGACAAAATGGTCGAGTGACCGAACAGTAAACGGCAAAAGTATAAATGTCACGAACCGTAGAATTCGTGTATTTTACAAAATATTATTAATTGTCCGCCTTGACAGGCAAGAAATCCGGTAGACGCTGAAACAGCAGAGATTTGCAAAGCCAGTCGGTAGAACGGCAACAATATCTTTGCCTTTCGGTGAATATTCAAAACATTTCACTTGAAGTGGCTTTAACTGAACAAAACTACGCAAAGTTTCAACGTTTAAAAGCAAATCCAAGTCGAAAAGCACAGACAGTGTCTCTGCAATCTCGATTTTGGCACTTTTGATTATGCAAACTCGCTAATTTATTACACCCAGGATTTCCGGGTGTAAGGTAGGCACGTGACCAGCCGATGCCAGGGCCTTTTCACGTCCCGCCCTCAAGCCAAGGAAAAGGCTCTGGGAACGAGGTTGCTCTTTTATACCCATACAGGGTTCGTTCAGGTCATGGAGGTCCTTGAAAGTTATGGAAAATTAAAATTCTGTTTGATAGGTTATTTACTGCGGATCACAAGGCAAGGACAATGAAAGATAGAGACACTAATTAAGCAGCGTAAACTGCACGCATTTTGGTGAACTCCAGAGTTTGTCTGTTGGACTGTTCAAGGCTAAAAAACGCTCTAAAACAAGTTTAGGGTTTGAATTTTTGAAACTGACAGCTAATCCTAACGTCTTGGAAAACTTGAAAAGGTCATGGAAAAAGTCATGGGAAGTCATAGAATTTAAACAACTCAAAAGAGTACGAACCCTGCCATAAATTCTTATAATAGCACCATGATTATAGTCACGATTGCTTACTAGATCCACGTTTCCGACGATCGTTTCTTTTTCTACACTGAGAATTGGTCCATATTTATTTTAAATAGAAAATGTTTTTACTCAATTAAAAATAAAAGAAAAAATTGATAGGTCACTGAACAAAAAGCCGCCATTTTTTACTGCGCGCGCGATGATCTCGCCAGAAATTATGCGCAGCACTGCCAGCACAAAACATCGTCTGTATTTTAGATTAAAGTGACGATTTCTTGAGATTTTGTAGTTGTTGAAGTCTTACTAAGAAATCAGTCAATAGACGTGTGGCTTTACAGTCCATGACAAACTAAGCTAAGCTGAAAAACCAGTCAAATATATGTCATTGCCTTCTTCATAACTTTTTTTTTTTTTTTTTGAAAACGCGAAAATCTGGGTCGGTCGGACGACGGTAAACGGAGAGAAAAAAGGGGATGGCCTTTGAGAAAAAAAAAAACAGAAAATTATTTCCGGTTGATTTGAAAATTTTGGAAACCACTGAAAGGCTCTTCGGTAAACCAGAATCTTGCGAGCGCGCCACATGACTGGAATAAACAGAAGGGATAAAAAACTAAAATACAATAGCCCGGCGATATGAAAAATACTAAATTTGATGAGTTACTTGAAAATATATTTACAAATCGCAGAGATGTCTGGGAATAAACATATAGGATACTTCTGCGGAAAGGAAAACTTCATGGCTGACACAATACTGAAGCTTAGATAGAATTAAACAAGGCTTACCTTGCGGTGTTGTCGTTTGGAAGATTGTTTCCCTGGCTCGATCTTCAATATTGTAGGAATTGAGCCAGGAATAAGCCGACGACCACAGCCGGTTCCATATGAAACGCTCTTGAAAACATTCCTCCGCGAAATGGACTGAACAAACACGCCACAAACTTTCCGCTCGGGTTGAAGTTCGCGCGGTGTGTGTGCACGAATCTCAACCACTTCTCTCGCTCACTTTTTATTGTAGGACTAAAATGAGCAGAAATACCTGCTTTCATATCTGATCTATCGCTGCATTCGCCTACTACACAACGATCGGGCATGATTCGATTGGAGTAGAGCGCTAGATTGACGTTGCGAAACCAGTTAACTGCGAACTACATAGAAATGTTATAACAAAGTTCGCCATGTGCGCCTAGTTGGTTAGGAGTATGACGTCACAAAGCAGCAAGGCCTTATGGGATTGCAGGAACATGACTTAATAATGCCGGACGAAACATTTTCGGGAAAAACCGTAAAAAAACATCTTCCCGCGCTTGTTGGACAAAACGGCTTGGACAGGTAAGTAAGTACCACTTATAGATTCAGAAAATGTAAAAACAATGAATTCGAAAAATTTCGTCGCAGTGGCACTTTAACCGTCAAATGGCAAAAAAGTAACTGTCAAACGTCAAAGGGGCAATCCAATATTAGCCGTCAAATGTCTCAGATATCCTAAGTCAATAACTGAATTACTGACTTGGGTCAAGTGATGCTGTTTTCAGACGATCCTTTTAATATATCACAAAAACATACACTTATGTTCAAGTCCTTTAACTTAAGATTTACACGTGCCATTTTAGTGATGTCTTTCTCCATTGTGCTGACCAATAATGATAACGATAACAATAACGATCACGATCACTCTATTAACGGTTCATTCACATCACTTCTGTGCAGTGCCTGTTTGTTTTAGAAGGCCTACTTAAATGCAATACAACGAAAAATGAAATAAATATATTTGTTATCTCCTTCGCCTCGATGAAGAGTCTTCTTGAAAAAAGTTATAATGTCACTGGCGAAACTGTAATGAAAGCATATTTAAAGAAAATAATCATATGATAATTTTATTGATGATTACTCTTTGCGAACGAAGCAACAACAACCGTCAGTGGGTGGGCTTGAACCACCAACCTTTCTGTTAACAGCCGAACGCGCTAACCGACTGCGCCACGGAGACTCGCCTTTGAAGTACAATTTTCTTTTAATTGAGTTCTGTAAATGTAAAGCTTCTGCTACATTATTGTAGCTGGGTAGTAACTGTCTTGGCCAATGATACAACGCATATCATTAACTTGTGTTATCGTACCTGTCAAACAAAGAAAGACCTTATCAACACCTTTTCTAATAAACGGCGCTAAAATACAATTGGCCTGTTGGTCTAGTGGCATGATTC
>JAHPZR010011210.1:35000-37500 GCA_019787425.1 Platygyra sinensis | reverse complement strand
TTTCGTTGCACCTTTTAGGGAACTGGACCGAGTAAAATATGACAAGAGATAATGTATTGTTTTACAATTGGTACCTCTTAGGTGTCCGCCGCTGACCACCTGGATTCTGATTGGTCGTTTCAAAGGCGTGATGCAAAAACCACCGGGAGGTCAGAGGCTAAAACTTAAAGTATACAGAATAGGGTTGAATCCTTGGTTTTTTGGTAGATGGAGGCTCCGGGTCATGGGCTCATGATCTTGCTTTACTGATGACACGTGGAAAACTCTGTTAATAAGAGGATTTGGACTAGCAACTACAAGACAATACAGAACGGGTGTCTGGCCTGTTGGTCTAGTGGCATGATTCTCGCTTAGGGTGCGAGAGGTCCCGGGTTCGACTCCCGGACAGGCCCAAGCTATTTTTCTTTTTAAGTAATAATTTTAAAAAAATCATTTCACTTCAGTGCAGTCGTTTATTTCACACTAAAAACAAAATTTACACAGAACTAATATAAAATAAAATAAACTTCGGTTTGACATTCTCTGTCTTTGTTATTCTTTTGACGCACAATTTTGGAGTTAATACACTTAAAAAACTTAAAAATGTGTATATCTTTATAAAACCGCTTTAAAAACTGCTATAAATTTCGCTGAAAACTCAGGCTCGTCAGGCATGTTCCGCCAACTTGGATTCAAGATACTCTGGTACCCAGTATATGATGTACCAAGTGTCTTGGTCAGTCCACAGACTTCATGTAAGGCCTCACATAGGGTGTCTCACACCTCTCCTTCGTCAAGTATTACTCTCGGTTGATTCTCACGCTCTCTGCTATTTGTCTCAACATGGCATCATTACCATACACTCCAGTCACGGACATTTTGAACTCTTGTCGTTCCTTCCCACTCCAAAATTGTGCGTCAAAAGAAGAACAAAGACAGAGAATTACCGAAGTCTATCTAATTCTTTTATCGCTTCGACAAAAGAACTTTCTGAAGCAAAATAAAATTAAGAAAGGAAAAATAAAAAAGAGTAATATTTGGCCAAGTAATATATTGGGGAGCAGGGATGGCGCAGTGATGAGAGCACTCGCCTCCCACCAATGTGTCCCGGGTTCGATTCCCGGACCCGGCGTCATATGTGGGTTGAGTTTGTTGTTGGTTCTCTTCCCTGCTCCGAGAGGTTTTTCTCCGGGTCCTCCGGTTTTCCCCTCACCTCAAAAACCAACATTTCCAAATTCCAATTCGATCTGCAATTGTCAAGCACTGTATCATGCGCCTCTGGCTCGGGTGATTGCGCAAGCACTCCCTGTGTTTGACAATTAATTTGATTTACATTTACATTTACATTAAGCAGGGATCATACCTCATCACAGGTGCTCTTCAGCGGGGTCCTGCAACTGTTCACGGATGAGTTTTTAATTTTGGCTAGAGCTGGTTAGCAAGATATAGCCGCATTCTGGCGGGGCTCGAACCGGCGGCCCTCCGCGTGTAAAGCGAACATCATGTCTACTACACTACGGAAACAGAAGATTACTGAACGCAGCCGTGACAAAGGTGACGTAACTTTACGTTAATTACATGCCACTAGACCAACAGGCCAGACACCTATTCTGTATTGTCTTGTAGTGCCAGTCCAAATCCTCTTATTAACAGAGTTTTCCACGTCCTATCAGTAAAGCAAGATCATGCGCCCATGACCCGGAGCCTCCATCTGCCATAAAACCCAAGGATTCAACCCTATCCTGTATACTTTAAGTTTTAGCCTCTGACCTCTCGGTGGTTTTTGCATCACGCCTTCGAAACGACCAATCAGAATCCAGATGGTCAGCGGCGGACACCTAAGAGGTACCAATAGCCGTTTTCACGGTTAACTTTTCTCATTTGCATTACAATAAAATCTAGCATGTATGCGAGGTAATTTCGGGCTATTTGGTAGTTTTAGCCCGAATTTGCCTCGCATCCGTGTTGGATTACATTGTAATGTAAATGAGACAAAATTTAACCGTGAAAAGGGCTATTGTAAAACAATACATCATCTCTTGTCATATTTTACTCGGCCCAGTTCCTAAAAGGTGCAACGAAAGCTCCTGCTCCGGAACTTTTGTGGCTGAACACCCTAAGAGATGCCAAACCACGTTTTTTAATTCCTAAAATGTACGACAACCTTGCATACGGCAGCTGCGCCCGCAGTACGAGCGGCAGTCAAAACTTAGCTGTCCTACCGAAACGACACGATAATAGCCTTTCTCTTCGCAATTAACAAAACTAAAGACAGTGAGTAAGTTGCTGTGGCCTCTGCTAGTAGTTAACTTGAGAATTCGGGTTTAATTTGACGAGGAAAAGCATATTTTGTTCAAAATAACACAACTATTGGCCTACCTGACGACACTCGACGAACTACGAGCGAGGTGCCATGCCGAACGCCGGCGGTCCATTTTTGGCGCCAAATTAACAGCTTGGAGGCACAAAATTTTTCATATTTTTCACTTTTTACAATCTGATATGGTTTTTAAATTGTAAA
>JAHPZR010011210.1:0-30000 GCA_019787425.1 Platygyra sinensis | reverse complement strand
ACCTCTCGCACCCGAAGCGAGAATCATGCCACTAGACCAACAGGCCAATTGTGTTTTAGCGCTGTTTATTAGAAAAGGTGTTGATAGATCTCTCTGTGCTTGACAGGTACGATAACACTGTGTTAAGAAGCGTTGTATCATTGGCCAGACAGTTACTACCCAGCTTCCCCGGTTTTTCGCTTTTGATTTTTTATGACCACGATACAATAATGTAGCAGAAGCTTTACACGTAGTTAATTTCATGACAACTAAATTTGAAGAAAATTGTACTTCAAAGGAAAGTCTCTGGGCGCAGTCGGTTAGCGCGTTCGGCTGTTAACAGAAAGGTTGGTGGTTGAAGCCCACCCACTGACGGTTGTTGTTGCTTCGTTCGCAAAGAGTAATGCATCAATAAAATTATCATATGATTATTTTCTTTAAATAGAGCTCTCATTACAGTTTCGCCAGCGACATTATAACTTTAGTTCAAGAAGACTCTTCATCGAGGCGAAGGAGATAACAAATATATTTATTTCATTTTTCGTTGAACTGCATGAAAGTAGGCCTTCTAAAGCAAACAGGCATTGCACAGAAGTGATGTGAATAAACCGTTATTAGTGTGATCGTGATCGTTATTGTTATCGTTATCATTATTGGTCAGCACAATGGAGAAAGACATCACTAAAATGGCAGCGTGTAAATCTTAAGTTAAAGGACTTGAACCTAAGTGTATGTTTTTGTGATATATCAAAAGGATCGTCTCTAAACAGCATCACTTGACCCCAGTCAGTCATCCAGTTGTTGACTAAGGATATCTGAGACATTTGACGGCTAATATTGGCTTGCTGATTTTGACGGTTCACAGTTAATTCTTTTGCCATTTGACAGTTAACCTCAATGAGAACTTTTGGTAAAGTGAGACAAGGATAGCGTTATGTTTGAAAAACTTCACTATTGAGCAATGTTTGACTGCTTGATTTACTTCCTAGACTTGTGTCCTGATCAAAGCAAAATCTACCATAGCCTGTGTACAGCCGTCCCTTCCAGGGGCGGCTGTACACAGGCTAAATCTACCAGTGCCCGATCAGTAGACCACTGGAACCTTTAGTTTGTAACTGGTTTCCGTAGTGTAGTGGTTATCACGTCCGCTTTACACGCGGAAGGTCGCCGATTCGAACCCGGCCGGAAACACTTTTTCCCTATGACACTATAACTTGCTAACCAACTGTAGCCAGCTCTTTGAAAAACTTGAGGCATGTCAGGAACAAAAACAAAACAAATGAAAAATATGGAAGTATTGCCGTGACTGAGCTGTTTTGATTTTTTTGTTCTTTAGTGACTTCATACAATTTGGAAAACACTATGCTTCTTAACGTTGAGGTCTATGTAAATGTTGTTGCGCCATGTGTAAACTTATCTGAAAACAGTTGCAGCCCATCAATGAAGAGCAAGTTTGATGTGGTATGCTCCCTGCTAACACTTAAAAAGGAAAACAAATTGGGCCTGTCCGGAAGTCGAGAATCATGCCACTAGACCAACAGGCCAGACATATAAAAAACTCTTCAGGCAACTGTTTTAATCTGCTACTCCTTGACTCAACTGGTGTTACAACACCTACTGTATTCTGCGTTGCCAGCGGATTCACGAAAAGTCTAACAGAAGTTTCGCAGGAAGCGAAGGAACGAGGTAAAATTTGTCATTTATACCTACAACTTGAAAATACTTTGTTTTTCGAAGTTGAGCTTTATGTAAATGTCGTTGCACCATATGTTAACTTATCAGAGATCTGAAACATTTACAGTTAATGCCGGTGAGCTTGAACATTTGACGGTTGACGGCAAAATATATTGTGGTTTTGACGATTGACGGAGACCATTAGAACAGTAGCCCAGGTGATGGGCTCCTGGTTGTAGTGATCTCCGTTGCCGGGAATTTGACCGAGATAGCTCTATTTATATGTCCGACGTCATTTTGAGTGAGTGTATGACATCAACAGTCCTCTCATTTACATGTTTTACTTATTTTTCAAAACGAATAAAGATATTTGCAAACGGTAAACGGCGTTTTTAATCGCTTGTGGAATTCCATATTATTTTCTTGAAAATTCTAGGGGTAAAATTTTGATCATGGTACCACGTTACCGTAGTTTAGAAGTACATTCAGTTTCACTGAGGTTTCCGTAGTGTAGTGGTTATCACATCCGCCTCACACGCGGAAGGTCGCCGGTTCGAGCCCGGCCGGAAACATTCTGTTTATTTGACTTCTGCAGTGTTTGAATATTTCGATTTCTTTATGAACTTTTTTACATGTTGCATTTTAAGTATAGTAATATTGACCGTGCGCTCGACAAATTCGTACCCAGGCTCTCCATTTTTCGTTCAAGAACTTTGTACGCCTTTCTAGTCTCCCCTCGTCAAAACCTTCCTCAAGACGACTGAACACTCTTGAACAAAACAATACTTAGTACGGGAGAGGTAGGAGAAATTGTTTAATTCAAGTTTAATGAATATATTAGTGGAATGAGTGAGTGAGTGAATGGGTGAGTGAGTGAGTGAGTGAGTGAGTGAGTGAGTGAGCGCCATTCGACTGGCCCCCAAGCTCCTGAATGTTACATCATCCAAGAGCAAAAGTTGAAAAATAATGTTTCAGTGTAAGATGACTAATAGGAAGTATCGTTTTGCTCATGACAGAAAACAAAAATTAGAGAGTACTATTGGGGAATGCGGGTATGGATCCCGGTGCCTCCCAGATGAGGTTGCTCTACCATTTGAGCTAATTCCAGGGAATACATTTGTCCTAACAAAGTTGTGACCGAAGTTGCTGTAAATGAATAGATTTAAAGAAGCTCAATGTTCTGTTAAAACCAGGAATACTGATTCAAAAGTACATGGTAATTTTAAACTACTTCAGGCGGGGAAGCCCGGCGCCGGCTGTGTTGATGATTCAGGTACTGCTTTTACGATTTTCCTTGAGGTGTTTGTTGAAAAAAAAGAGAAAAATATGAGCTTTAAATGTTTTTAAATCCTGTTACAAAACAACAACAACAATTGAGAACAACAAGAAAAACAATTAAAACAACAACAAAAATAAATTGCAGTGGTCCGTGTGAGGGTCGAACTCACGACCTTGGCGTTATCAGCACCACGCTCTGCCGACTGAGCTAACGGACCAGTCGCTGTTGTGCAAGTTTTAAAATAAAAGTCAAGTTAGCTTTTAGCTCACCGCAGAACCGGATTTTAAAGGCTACCATATACTTTGGTAAAGGATAAGGGAGTTGCACCCGAGTCATCAGACCGTCTCCAAAGTCGCTATCTACGCCCTCCTTGGCTGCTGGAGATAGAGAGTGAACCTCAAGAACCCTTTGTAGTAGTGCCACAGTAGAATGCAGAGTAAATGTAATACAGTGACTTTGTGCAGGACGTCTAGACACACTGCCCGCGTTTTATAAGCAGACAAATGAGGAAAAGAGAACTACAAGAAGGAAAGAAAAGAGTGAAAGTTTGTTACCACTGCTGCAAAATTCTTGGTCGTGAAGAATCCGGGTATCGATCCCGATACTTCTCGCATGCGAAGCGGGCGCTCTACTATTTGAGCTAATTTCCCAGAGCACAGCCCATTTTTAGAAACTCATGCCGAGATGGAATGTTTTTTTGCGTAAAATTTACAACAATCAACTGAGATTTCTACCCTAGGCTTCTTCCAAAAAAAATGAAATATAATAAGAAGGAGAGAAAATAAAGTCACCCGAAATGGGAAAAATTGAAAAACAATGTTTCAGTAAAAATTGACTAATAGGAAATATCGTTTTGTTCGCGATAGAAAAAGAACATATAAGAAAATTAGAAGGTACTATTGGAGAATCCGGGTATCGGTTCCGGTACCTCAAGCATGATAAGATTCCATTTCAGAGAATCCTTAAACACCTATTATGATCTTACAGGTTGGTTAAACTTTTGGTGGTTATCAGGACAGGATGATTGTTGAGAGAGATAGTTCTCCATATGTCTAAAGTTAATTCCTGTCAAATTGTTATCACATATATTATCCAGTTTTCCTGCGAATAATTAACAATTATTGGACCAGGTTGAGCAACATATCGTGATTTTTCAGTGGCGAGCAGATCAATTATTTGCCGAAGCCGAAAGCTGAGGCAAATAATTGATCTGCGAGGCAAATCACAATATTTTGTAATAACCGAGTTCAATAATTGTTTTATCATTCAATCACCAAGTTTGTCTTCATATTTCAATCACTTCCTGGCAGCTCAGGATGGTTCCATTTACGCATGAGCAGAATATTATTTGCAGCAAAATACGTTTGGACGGTCACTATGCATGAGCAGACCATTATTTGTGGGCAGATATTTGAAGGTCACGTTGCTTTGATGTTTTCTTGGAGAATAAAACTGCACTTGTTAAAACCACTTAAGCCGCCCTTGGGTTATGACTAAAATTCTTTTTGCATTCATCAGCGGATTCACGGAAAGTCAAGGAGAATGCGAAGGAGCGAAGGAAAGATTTAGTGAATGTAAAAATACTGGCTTTCTCTATTGCAATAGGCCATTTTCGTATTCTCGGTATTGGACTGGAACTAGCTTGCAATGGAGGTTCATGCGGGGGAATATCATTAAAAAGAGGTGAATGTAATAGGCTAGTTTCGAATTGTGCAGCAACAAAAGAACAGAGTCGAGGTTCAGGGGAATAATTTGCATTTTCCTTTGTTTTGAACAATACAAAATGCTAATTATTCCCCTGAACCTCGACTCTGTTCTTTTGTTTCTGCACAATTCGAAACTGGCCTATTTGTATTTGAAAAGACTCCCCGCATCAGCCTCACTTGCAAGCTAGTTCCAGTCTGATACCGGGAATACGAAAATGGCCTATTTATGTAAGTGGTGTTGTACCAGGTGTAAACCGATCTGAGAACATTTGCAGGGGGCCAATGGAGAGTACATTTGATGAAGTGGGCTTCCTGATAAAAAATTTATACCGGTAGTTGTATTAGTTATTACCTAAAAAAATGCAATCTGGGCCTGTCCGGTAGTCGAACCCGAGACATTTAGCACCTAAAGCGAGAATTATGTCTCTAGACTAGCAGATCAAAAATGTTTTAACGTAATGCAACAAAAGTCTTAATCTAACTCTCTTTGTTTAATTGGTACTATAACATCTGTGATGTGTTGCCTTGTTGGCGAAGAGAATTACCACGCTCTTGCAAAATTAAAAAATGTGGCAAAAATCTTGCGCAAGTTAACATTTCATGGACGCAATTAAATTTGATAAAATTGTTGAAAATCACTGCATAGAAGTCTTCGTGGCGTAATCGGTTAGCGTGTTTGGCCGTTAACCGAAAGGTTCAGGTGGTTCAAGGCCCCTAGGGACGGTGTTTTTCGTTTGATAGTTATTTTCCATATAGTTAGCGCTCAGTAATCGTCTGTTTCCGAAGTGTAGTAGCCATGACGTTCGCTTCACACGGGGAAGGCCGCCGGTTCGAGCCCCGCCAGAATACGGCTATAATTTGCTAACCAGCTCTAGCCAAAAAAGTCATCCGTGAACAGTTGCAGGACCCCAGTGAAGAGCATCTGTGATGGGGTATGTAGATTTTGTTTACATTGTGAAACTGAAGTGAAGTGATTTTTTAAAATTATTATTTAAAAAGAAAAACATCTTGGGCCTGTCCGGGAGTCTAACCCGGGACCTCTCGCACCCAAAGCGAGAATCATACCACTAGACCAACAGGCCAGACGGAAAAAATCTTGTAAGTCAGCTGCTTTAATCAGTTACACCATAGACAACTGGTGTTATACATACATACATACCTTTTATTTTGTTTTCAAATTTAAAAATTAGACATTAAATATGCCCGCGGATAGCATAAGCTAGTCTAGGCGGGTCATGTTAACAAAAATAATTAATAAACTACTAGGTATAGCTAAATACAACTAAAAGCAACAAGAGGACTAAGGAGACAAAAATTGACAACAGTAACTGAGGACCACTATAAACTAACGGAATTACAAATAATAATTAAGAACAATTACAACAAGACCACTAATAAACTAACGGAATTACAAATGGTAATTTACAATAGTTACGACGAGAGACTAGAGATGCACGAAAATGATACATGCTAAGAGGAAACTATTCGTTCTGTGTTGTATTGTAGTCCCCAGTCCAGCTATGCTGCATAATTATGGAATTTCCCACGTCATGTCAATACAGCAGTTCTGACTTAGCACCAATATTCCTCAGAGTAAATGGTCTTTCCAAAATTTGAAAATACCTTGTAGGGGTGTCATCCATCAACCCCCCTCCCCCACCCCCGCTACCCTTGTACATGAGAGGGTTCATCTTATAAGCCTGAGAAGAGCAAATATTTGCATTTGACGAGCCGAGCAAGCCGAGCCGCGGTCGTTCTTTAAACAAACGACTTGAAACTGGTTTGAAGTAGAAAATTGATCAACACACTTGAACTTCAGCCATGCAAGTATTCACTAATCGAGTATAATCTTAATGATAACAATCTCTTAGTTAACTGTCAATCTGGGTTTAGATCACTTCATAGCACACTAACGTCCTTACTTGAAGCTTCTAACAGTTGCTCTGTCAATATTGACAGCAGTCTTGCAAATGATTTAATCTTCATAGACTTAAAAAAGGCTTTTGACATCATTGAACACAAGATACCTTTACGAAAGCTAGCTAGTTATGGCATTGATCATAGGGCCCTAAAGTGGTTTGACTCCTATCTAAACGATCGTCACCGAAAGTGTGTAGTTAATGGTGGGCTGTCTTGTGCGCGTGCTGTTACCTGTGGTGTCCCACAGGGAAGCCTCATTGGCCCCCTTCTCTTCCTGATCTATGTTAACGACTTGTCGAACTGTCTAAGTAAAGCCTTGCCACGAATGCACACCGACGATACAAGTATCAGCATCGCCGCCAGTAGCTTATCAGAGCTTGAATCAGCACTAAACACTGAACTAGCTAACCTTTATGAATGGCTTCATGTAAATAAATTCAGGCGGCCTGAATATTGCGAAAACTGAATTAATGTTAATAGGCTCACGGCAGAGACTTATTACTACAATTGGCCATCCACTTACTGTACAAATAGCGAACCGCACGAAGTCTAAAAACAAAATGCAAATCACTGAATTCCCCGCGAGACTCAGTCAACGTAAGTGTGTTCTGAGGAAAATACAGGGAATTTGGGCGAAGTTTTTGTTTCACAAGTGTTTTAGGAATACCGGCTTTTGCCCTTAATGAAATCTTCAAAACCATCCACCATTTCAGTTTGTTTGTCTGAGTTTTGTCTGAGTCATGACGTTACTCGCGCGTTTCGCTATTAAAGGTCACGAAATTGATAAAGTGCCCCACACCAAATTCTTAGAAGTTTACATCGATCAAAACCTTTCGTGGTCCAAGCATGTTAATGAGACTGCAAAGATTGTCTCCTCTGGCATAGGTGCACTTAAAAGGTTAACTATTAATCTATTCTAGCGCTACCGCGCTCCGCGGTAAGCTGGGATGGGAAAATCTCCGTGCCAGAGGAAAAAAGCAAAATTGCAATTAGTGTTTAAAACTTTGACCGATCATTCTCCGGAGTACCTAAAAGGCCCATTTAAACCCTTCAGCACGGGTTATGGACTTAAGAATATTGATAACAAATTGGCTCTGCCTAAGCCTGGTCAGGAGCCATAATCGGGGACGGAGACCGTAAGCGCGCGCCATTTCTAGTATTGGGGTTGGCGCCATGATATGGGACAATTTTTCTATTTTTAGAACAAATTGCGCCATCGCCTGCGGCACACGCGCGCACATTGCTGCGAGGATTTTCGCGGATGTCGCGCAGGGGAAATGGCGTCCGAAATTCCCGAAATCGTTTATGCTTTTGGATCCTTTTGGCCCATCACTCAACGCCTTCATGGCTGTTGGAATTTTGATTAAGTATTTCCGCCGTAAGTTGCTCCAGTCTGAGTGAAGACGGTGCCTAATTTAGGTATGTCCCGCTTTTTATCTCTGACCAAGTTGAGTTCCGCTGCTCCTTTTACGACAACTTCACATTACTCCAATCTAAATTTCACATATGAAGAAGATTAACAGCTTTTCCATAACACAGAAGAAAAAAGAACTAGTTGGATATAGCGGCGTTTAGGCCCAATAAGTGACAATAGGTTTATGTCCGTAGATGCTGCTTAGTTTTGTTTGTGTAAATCCAATAAATTGTCTGTTGTCGATGAGTAAGAGCGCCCGCCGATGCGTGTTTTGCACAGCTAGTAAAACATGACAAATTGGACTTCGCACTTTGGTGTGAAACGTATATCGAACTCATATAATATCTCTAATGTTTAAGGTTGATTAATGTTTGAGAACATATTAAAAGCTTAGCTGAAAATATGTGAAAACAGCAGAAATAATCAGAAAAGTTACGATGACGCTTGTAATCAAAACTCGAATAAAGATTTCGATTGAGTTAAAACTCCTTGTCTATTTTATTTTCGCAGCGAAAGTCACTATGAAAGAAACACACATGATGTTTGTAGCCTTTTGGCGAACGTTAGTGAAAATTGTTGTAGTATCTCAGCACAAAAGACGACGAAACAAATCTTTTTCACGATTTTGCTTGACAATCTGAAAACACCGACTCGGACTTGAAAGTGCACGCGCTGCACTATGCAAATGAACTACTCGTACGCGTCAGACAAAAACTTTTGCAAACTAGCCAAACGAGCAGAAACACAAGAAACTATCAAAAACAGGTTTTGGTTATGATTAAGCATTGTTTGGCAAACTCACAAATTAACAGCTCGATACCGGAGTAAACAGTGTTCTTACAGAACTCTATAGAACAAACACAAAAGTTTACGCGTACAACTAGCCGGCGAGCGGATTTTATTCATTCACAGCGCGAAATTAAAGAAATTCTCGACCTTGAAAAACACACCTTTTCCATTAAATCAGAGCATAAAAGTACATAGAAGAGCCCTGCTTCTTCTTCTCTGCCTTATTCCCTGCCATTGCTGTGAAAAATCGGCAAGAGGATCTCGAACTCTCACAATTTCATCACACAACGTGACAACATCCACGCGAGAGGCCAGAAGACACGTGCGTGGATCAGCGAGGATATATGACGTCAGGATGGCGCAATTTGTTCTAAAAATAGAAAAAATTGTCCCATATCATGGGTCCACGCGCATCCCAAGACTTACGGTCTCCGTCCCTGATTATGGCTCCTGGTCTGGTACTGATTTTTGAAACGTAGCTTCTGCTACAGTGGGGCACGTTTGTGGAATAGCCTTCAATTTAAAGTCAGAGCCGTTAATTCTTTACTAATTTTAGAAATGAGATAGATCGCCAAATTTCCTCCTCGTACTCCCACACGGCCAACATGAAAATCAGTTTTATTTTTAAATTTTATGTTGTAACTGATGTTTTTACCGTGGTCTAAATAAAGTTAAAAAAAAAATACAAAATGAAAGAAAAAAATAAGAAAACATACACGTCTTGATTAATAGTCGTCACGTGATCATTAGCATCAACAAGAGAATTGCTTGGTAAACAATTTTTCCACGTGAAATAGTTAAATATAATTTGTGAGACGGTTACAGTGTAAAACGTAAAAAAGTGATTATTGATCGGCATAAATGGAAAGAAAAAAAAAAACAAGGTCGAGTTCGACTATCTCGGACGGGCTGTGAATGATCGCCTATTCACAGGTGCTACCCCACTACTGTTTGACGCGGGAGCTTTTGCCTGCTGTGTTTCCACCCTGGGCCGGTTCGCTCCTCTTTAACCAACCTGGAGAACTCACACTCCTCTGTGTTCACCATATTGACGCCAAACTTAGCGCGGACACCCGATCTACATAGAACAAGCACCCCCAGGAATCCCGCCCTCAAGTCATTCAACGACCCCAGCCTCTAAGTAACTGGATTACAGGCGTGCGCCACTACGCCCGGCTGACGAAATACGAACAAATTTAACAGGTCAATCGTAAGAAGCCTCGACTGCCTGCCGGAAGTACACAATTGATGATCTTGAAGACAAAAATACATTGCGATTTCTGCTGAAAACTCATTATTTTCTTGAAATTATATTTATATTGAACGCCAAACATTATCTTCACAATGTTGTTTACGTTTGTAAATATAGCCTGCCACAGTTTGTCTTTCGTTCGAGTGCGCAGAGCCTGATCGGCGGAAGTTGAAGGTTTTCAACTAAAACCAAGAAAATGGAACGGACTGGTGTTGTCTGGAACTCAACTGAAGCGCTGAGAGTTGTCAAGAAGTTAATTTTAATAGTTTTAATAAACGTAAAGTTGTTTCAGCGAGCTGAATATTGTTATTGAATATCAGCTCTTCGTTTAGTAGAAAACAACAACAACTTCGCTTCCAGCGTAATCTTTACGTTCAACTGATTTCGAAAACACGAGACTTGAATATGTGCCGATAAGAATCAGCATCAGTTGATGATCCGGAATATATATACTTTGATATAAGTTCAAGATTTCGAGACATTTTCACTCTAGCTGGACGTTAATTCAGTTTTGGACACTACATCTCAATTCTTATCCGTTTTGCCGAAACATAGCATAAAAGAAATTCACGCCTACAAAACACTAATCAGAGATAAAAGGACATCTGTGAAAAATGACTTTCGCGACTCGAGACTTCCATTGTGATGTTGAGATGATAGAAAAAAACACTTCAGCATAACTGTAGGAACTGAGTGGTGCTATTCTAGATTCTAGATCATGATTATGTATTCTCCCAACTTTGTGTAAGTGAACAACTGGAGATTTTTTTATTATATTATCTATTTATTTTATCATTTCATTTTTGTTAGTCTTTCTATTTTTTAAGATGAGATCATTTTTTTTGTATAGTTTGTGAGTAAAACCACTTATGGGATATGCCAAGAAATAAATCCTGTATTTTCTTGATCTTTGCATATCAAAGGTTTATTTTTCGTTTCCTCAAAGCATCGGTTGAAGAAAAAATAGCTTGAAATTATGGGCGAAATTATGAGGGAAATTTAAGGACACTCCACAGGTCAAACGGACCAAGACAAATTGCTTATTTGACTTCTGCTGAACGCTATCAAGTGACAGGTTTATGTGTTCAAACAAAAATTGCAAAACATGGAAGTCTCCTTGGCGCAAGCGGTTAGCGCGTCTGGCTGTTAACCGAAAGGGTGGTGGTTGAGGCCCACCCGGGGACCGTTGTTTTGTTCTGATCTGCAAAAAATAATCATGTAATAAACCTTTTCATATGATTATTTTCTATATAGTTAGCGTGAGGAACCCATGCATCCATCCTGTTAGCGTAAAATTTAGTGTTTTTTTGCATGTAAAAAGGTCTTCACAAACAAGCAGAAACTGTTCACAAGTTATGTAACCTGTTATTATCGTGATCGTGATCGTTACTCGTCTTTTGACAGTTAAAGCAAACTTGGGCTATAATTTTTCATAAACGAGTACAAACTTGCTCATATTTGAATAGCCCAGTTAGTCCTATAACTTGTGCATTAAAAGTGACAATTTTGGTCTTCAACTGTTTGTAAAATTGACGTTATTACCTCATCTTTGTTAACGCCGCACGCATTAAACTCCTGCCTGTGACTAGAAGTTAAAGGACTTGAACATAAGTGTATGTTTTTGTGATGTATTAAAAGGATCGTCTGAAATAGCATCACTTGACCCCAGTCAGTCATTCAGTTGTTGACTTAGGATATCTGAGTCATTGACGGCTAATATTGACTTGATCATTTGACGGTTGACAGTTATTTTTTTGCCACTTGACGGTTAACTCCAATGAGAACTTTTGGTAAAGTCAAACAAGGATATCATTATGTTTGAAAAACTTCAATATTGAGCAATTTTGAACTGCTTGATTTACTTCATAGACTTATTTTTTGTGTCTTCCTGATCAAAAAACACCACCAGTTCTCGATCAGCACACAACTTGCACATTCTTTTCGTAACTGGTTTCCGTAGTGTAGTGGTTATCACGACCGCTTTACACGCGGAAAGTCGCCGGTTCGAACGTAACCCGGCCGGAAACACTTTTTTCCTATGACACTGTAACTTGCTAACCAACTGTAGCAAGCTCTTTGAAAAACTTGAGGCATGCCAGGAACAAAAACAAAACAAATGAAAAAATATGAAAGTATTGCCGTTACTGAGCTTCTTTAAATTTTTATTCTTTAGTAACTTCATACAATTTTGAAAACACTGTGCTTCTTTACGTTGAGGTCTATGTAAATGTTGTTGCTCCATGTGTAAACTTATCTGACAACAGTTGCAACCCATTCAATGAATGGGGTTTTCCACTATCTCGGGTGTCTGTGGTGTTGCCTTCAGCAAACAATGTGGTAAACATTTTCTTCTGTTTCCTTTTAAGCCCTATTGCTGCAGTAGCCAAAACCTAACTATTCAGACAGACACTTTCAAAACCTAGATGCGAAAGTAACATACAAGTCATCTCTTTTAACTTCTGCCATTCCTTCACGACATCTATCAACCTCCATGCAACATCTACATTCTTCATGCTGGACAACGAACTCCTACGAACAATTTATACATTTGCACCTATTATAATAAACATCGTGCAATATCTTCGAAACAGACATTTCCAAAAACGGTGACACAGATCGAATCCAACGTACGTAACTTCCTCTGAAACAAACTACTTGGAAATTAGCTCTTTTTACAAAAATAAAATCTAAGCGAAGAAACCAAATAAAATACCAGTCTGATAGATCTGTCTCGTCAGCAAATCGACTGAGAAGCATGTCCTCAGGCTCTTTTTCCTCCACAGCTATTTGTTCAGCGTACTGGGTGGCTTCTTCTTCGATGGCAATTGGCTCGGCACTATCATCGGATGATTGGAAATCTTCACGCTTGCCGAGCAGAAGCTAGCCTCTGAAGACTCAGAGCAACCTTCACTACTGCTTTTAGACAAACTTTCCCCAATAATGAACTTCTAAATCGACAGACATTTTGCTAATACCAAGATCAAAACCCGACAGACATCAATAAGCGATCAAAGGTAAATCAATCGCGCGTTAGGTGTATGACGTCACAAGTGTAAAAATAATAAAATAATAATAATGGGAATTGGCAGTGGCATTTCCACGAAGTGGCTCTTCATCCACTGTTTCCAGATCGAACTGGAATTTGGAAGTGTTGATTTTTGTGGAGGAAGGAAAACCGGAGAACCCGGAGAAAAACCCTCGGAGCAGGGACGAGAATTAATAACAAACTCAACCCACATATGACGCCGGGTCCGGGAATCGAACCCGGGTTACACTGGTGGGAAGCGAGTGCTCTCACCATTACGCCTTCCCTGCTCCCCACAAGTGTAGTTGCCGCTGCGAAATTAGCGGGCTCAACTGGAACCAATTTCGAGTAATGGCAGACGAAACATTTTACTTTTCGAGCGGCGAAATTTTAATGAAGGAAGTCTTTTTAATTTTTTCTTTCTGAACGAAAGGACATCGTACATGATCATGGTAAGTTATTCTGTTTACAAAAAAAGTTAGAAAAAGAAATGTGAAATTTCGTCGTAGTGGCACTTTAACCCAAATGAAACCTTTTGATAAATCAACAACAAGGATGGCGTAATGTTTGAAAAACTTCAATATTGAGCACTGTTGCTTGATTTACTTCCTAGACTTATTTTTTGTGTCTTCCTGATGAAAAAAAACTACTAGTTCCCGATCAGCGCACCACTGGAACCTTCCTTTCCTAACTGGTTTCCGTAGTGTAGTGGTTATCACGTCCGCTTTACACGCGGATGGTCGCCGGTTCGAACCCGGCCGGAAACAAATGACTTTTTTCCTATGGCACTATAACTTGCCACCAAACTGTAGACAAATCTTCAAAAAACCTGACGCATATCAGGAGCAAAAACACAACAAAATAAATAAGTATGAAAGTATTGCCGTTACTGAGCTCCTTCATTTTTTTTTAGTAACTTCAATCAATTTGGAAAACACTACAGTAAACACCCGCATATAAGAACACTGATTTTGGAGGTCAGGCTGATCAGGTTCTTATATATCGGGTGCTTAGTGAAAAATCAGCCTGAAGGTGTTCTTAAATTGTTCTTAAAAATTGGTGGTGGAAATCAGAACTGTAACAAATATACAAAAAAAAGCCTGAGATTAAATTAGCATATTTAATGTAAAAGAAAATTAATAAATATCATGACAAAAAAGAAATCAGCCTTATTTGTAGTTAACAAGTGAACAGAACAAGAAAATACGCATCAGTATCTGGGTAACTGCACACCTACCCCTCCCCTAATCCAACAGTAACACTAACTTATTAACTTATTATAATTTGTGCACAGTTGCCCAGATACAGACAACATCAGTATCTGGGCAACTGCGCACCTACCCCTCCCCTAATCAGCAGGCCTTCTGTATGATCAGAATTTTTTGGGTCTTATCCATTTTATAAGAACATTTCATATTTCCAGGCTGATTTTGTTCTTATAAAAATGGTGCTTTATTTGCCAAATTTCAGCCTGGTGTTCTTAATCCATGTGTTCTTATATGCGGGTGTTTACTGTATGCTTCTCCATGTTGAGGTCTATGTAAATGTTGTTGCACCATGTGTAAATTTATCTGAGAACAGTTGTAGCCATTCAATGAAGAGCACTTTTCCTGTGGTATGCTCCCTGCTACAAAATTATCGTTATGATTATTTTAAATAATACTTAAAAAGGAAAACAAGTTGGGCCTGTCCGGGAGTCGAACCCGGGACCTCTCGCACCCAAAGCGAGAATCATGCCACTAGACCAACAGGCCAGACATGTGAAAAACTCTTCAGGCAACTGTTTTAATCTGCTACTCCTTGACTCAGCTGGTGTAATAACACCTGTTCTGTGTTGTCTTGTAGTTACCAGTCCAGCTCCGCTGATTGAAAGAGCCTTGTAGATGAGACATTGATGGAATAAAGGAAGCATTTTTTGACATGTTACGAATAGTGGATTTAGTCGTTTTCTTTTCCTGAAATCGGTCCATTTCAGGGAAAATATTGTATGAGGAAATATTTGGAGTATGAATTTTTCTCCTTCAAAGTGCCCTTCTTAACGGCTATCATACGGCTTTGAATGTTTGTTGTTTAAGGAAGCTTTATGCCAAGTTTTAACGGAAAATGATGTTTCAAACTGGTCGTTCTGTCCAACTTTCGAACACTCCTGCCGATCTTTCAGCCTTCGTTCGCTCGGGCTCGCTTTGAAATTCCTGCGAGAGTTAAAACGGATCCAGTTTTGAATAATTATCTCGCACAAACAATGGAAGATAATGCTCGCTCAGGCTTAAGACGCATTCAAGCAGAAATGTCTTTAATTTTTGTTTTCCACACCGTCATATGAATAGAAAAGACTGTGTTGTCTTTGAAGTCCTGGATCAACGGACAGACTTAACGTAAACCGAACGAGTAATAGACTGTGTCTAATGAAATGTTTTGACCGGTCGAGTCATAGAGGGCAACGATAAAATAGATGTAAGTGTTTCGCGCGCCACACGTTCTATATGACATCGCTTTGAAAGAAGAATTTTTTTTTGTGGGAAAACTTTTGGCTTCCGCGCTCAAACCATTGCGAATGTGACATGTCAACGAACAAAGGATAGAATGCCACTGCAACACGACTTTGTTGACAAAAGTCTTTGTGAAGAGCGTAGGCCGCGTTTAAATTAGAGCGACAGCCGCCGATTCATTGACGAGAGCAGTCGGAAATCCGAAAGCTTAATCTATGCCATTATTATTCAGTGCATTGAAAAACTGAGCACTGCAAGTACATGTCGCGAAAGACAATAGCATTGTGCGCGATGTTTTCCACGTCACGTGAATGAAGCAATTCTGATTCATCACTAGCCTAGTGATGAATCAGAATTGCTTCATTCACGTCCTAGTAGGACGAGACATTCAATGTGAAAACTTCATTGACGATGCGTCAATCAGTCACCTGACGTAGATGTACTACTCCGTCTATTAAGATAACTTACAACCAATTGTTATAACAATTAGAACCTGTGTTACGTCATATACGAAAGACCACTAATGTAACTTCGTGATTTCTGTAAACTTTTCTACCTATCCCCTTTAGTTAAGACATGACCCACTTAGATTATAATGAGCTACCTGAGGGCATTTCTAATTTGTAAACAATACTTATTACTTAACAAATGTATTACACTGTGATAAAACACGATGGTCATTTGTCTCCGTTGGAAAATTTCACCGAGACAGCTCTATTTATATGTCCGACGTCATTTTGAATGAGTGTATGACATCAACAGTCCTCTCATTTGCATGTTTTACTCATTTTTCAAACCTAAAGATCTCCAGAACTAATGCAGATATTTGCAAACGGTAAATGGCGCTTTTAATCGCTTGTGGAATTCCATATTATTCTCCTGAAAATTCTAGGGCTAAAATTTTGATCATGGTACCACGTTAGCGTAGTTTAGAAGTACATAGTGTTTTATTGAGGTTTCCGTAGTGTAGTGGTTATCACGTCCGCCTCACACGCGGAAGGTCGCCGGTTCGAGTCCGGCTGGAAACATTCTGTTTATTTGACTTCTGCAGTGTTTGACTATCTCGATTTCTTTCTGAACTGTCTTACATCTTGTATTTTTTAAAGAGTAATGAAAATATTCTCAAGTAATAGGAATCTTGACCGCACGCTCGAAAAACCCGTACCCAGGCTCTCCATTTTTCGTTCAAAAATGAACGCCTTTCTAGTCTCCCGTCGTCAAAAACCTTCCTCAAGACGACTGACCACTCTTGGACAAAAACAATACTTAGTACGGGAGCTAGGAGAACATTGTTTAATTCAAGTTTAATGAATAAATTAATGGGAATCGAGTGAGTGAGTGAGTGAGCGCCATTCGACTGCCCCCCAAGCTCATGGATTTTACGTGGTCCAAGGGCAAAAATTGAAAAATAATGTTTCAGTGTAAGATGACTAGTAGAAAGTATCGTTTTGCTCATGACAGAAAACAAAAATATAAGGAAAATTAGAGAGTACTATTGGGGTGGGCGCTCTACCATTTGAGCTAATTCCCCGCAATACGTTTGTCATACCAAAGGTGTGACCGAAGTTGCTGTAAATGAATAGATATAAAGAAGTTCGATGTTCTGTTCAAGCCAAGAATACTGATTCAAAAGTAAATGGGAATTTTAAATTAGTTCAGTCACGGAAGCCCGCTGTGTTGATGATTCAGGTATCGCTTTTACGATTGTCTTTGAGGTGTTTGTTGAAAAAAAAGAGAAAAATATCAACTTTAAATGTTCTTAAATCACGTTACATGACAAAAACGATAATAAAAACAACAAAAAACAAACAAAACAACAAAATATAAATAATCGTGGTCCATGTGAGGGTCGAACTCACGACCTTGGCGTTATCAGCACCACGCTCTGCCGACTGAGCTAACAGACCAACTGCTGCAAGTGAAGAATGATCATCGCAGTTAATTTTCCAATTTAAGCAATTGGAAAGAAGAAGCCTGAAAAAAATCAGGGCTTCAACGGGATTCGAACCCGTGACCTCTGCGATACCGGTGCGATGCTCTACCAACTGAGCTATGAAGCCACACATTGGGAGCGAGGTCAATTCATTGAGTTCATATCACCCGTGAGGAATGAAATGATGTGAAGTATATGAAATAATTCATATTTGAACTGCGGTTGTAGATGCAAGTGAAGAATGATCATCGCAGTTAATTTTCCAATTTAAGCAATTGGAAAGAAGAAGCCTGAAAAAAATCAGGGCTTCAACGGGATTCGAACCCGTGACCTCTGCGATACCGGTGCATATACTTCACATCATTTCATTCCTCACGGGTGATATGAACTCAATGAATTGACCTCGCTCCCAATGTGTGGCTTCATAGCTCAGTTGGTAGAGCATCGCACCGGTATCGCAGAGGTCACGGGTTCGAATCCCGTTGAAGCCCTGATTTTTTTCAGGCTTCTTCTTTCCAATTGCTTAAATTGGAAAATTAACTGCGATGATCATTCTTCACTTGCATCTACAACCGCAGTTCATATATGAATTATTTCATATACTTCACATCATTTCATTCCTCACGGGTGATATGAACTCAATGAATTGACCTCGCTCCCAATGTGTGGCTTCATAGCTCAGTTGGTAGAGCATCGCACCGGTATCGCAGAGGTCACGGGTTCGAATCCCGTTGAAGCCCTGATTTTTTTCAGGCTTCTTCTTTCCAATTGCTTAAATTGGAAAATTAACTGCGATGATCATTCTTCACTTGCATCTACAACCGCAGTTCAAATATGAATTATTTCATATACTTCACATCAGACCAACTGCTGTTATACAATTGTTAAAATAAAAGTCAACTTAGCTTTTAGCTCACTGCAGGACCGGATTTTAACGGCTACCATTTAGGCTTTTGTACATTATGCTTTTATTTCCCCACTATTCTATTTTCCCCACTTTTATTTCCATTTTTTCCACTAAAATGCTCGGTTAATGCTCATACATAGGGGTTTTTAAATTTTCATGATTTTAACTTCTCAGCACAGTTAACAGTTCAGAGTGCTTAATTAAAACGTTTACTTTGTAGAACAAGTGTATTAAACAACAACGTATGTAAAAGTCTTAAAACACCGGAAGATATTTCTCAAAATGATCTGTTGTTCTGTTAATCCTTTGTCCTCTTTCAGTGATACTTAAGCGAAGAGGTTTAGTTAAGTCTTCTTTTTTCGTAAAAAAATAGTATTATTTCTATATTCGGTGGAAATAATATTAATTTTCCTGGAAAATGCCACTAAAATGCTCGAATAATGCTCAATGCTTTTGCCTCACTATAATCCTCGAAAAAATGCCACATAATGTACAAAAGACTACTACCATTTACTTTGATAAAGAATAAGGGAGTTGCACCCGAGTCATCAGACCGTCTCTAAAGTTGTCATCTACGCCCTCCTTGGCTGCTGGAGATAGAGAGTGAACCACAATTACCTTTTTTGTAATGCCACAGTAGAATGCAGAGTAAATGTGATACAGTGATTTTGTGCAGGACTTCTACAATCATGGACAAAAGTCTTGGGACAAATTTACATTTGAGGTGCTTTTTCACACGCGCCAAGCAAACAGTCAGGCGCGAATTCATCTACACTTGTTCATCCCCTCTCTCTCCCCCTCCCCCCCCCTCCCCCCCTCTACAATGTTGGACAAGTGTACACGCTCTATTTCTCCAGACAACATTGTATGGGGGGGCGGGGGGGGGGGGGGGGGAAGAAACGCATAACAGTCCTTTTTTAAAAACTCCGTTTTAAAAACACAAAAAATTAGTGCAATTACACAAGTGTCCCAAGGAATTTTGTCCAGGATTGTAGACACACTGCCCTCGTTTTATAAGCAGATAAATGAGGAAAAGAGGACTACAAGAAGGAAAGAAAAGAGTGAAAGTTTGTTACCACTGCTGCAAAAATCTTGGTGTTGGAGAATCCGGGTATCGATCCCGGTACTTCCCGCATGCGAAGCGGGCGCTCTTCCATTTGAGCTAATTCCCCAGAACAAATCTCTTTTTGGAAACTTATGCAATGGAATGGTTTTTGGTAAACTTGACAACAAGCAACTGGACTCGGATTTCTACCCTAGGCTTCTTCCAAAATACATAATAAGAAGGCGAGAAAATAAAGCCACCCGAAATGGGAAAAATTGAATAACAATGTTTCAGTAAAGTATGACTAATAGGAAATATCGTTTTGTTCACGACAGAGAACAAAAATATATTTAGAGTACTATTGGAGAATCCGGCCGGGTATCGGTCCCGGTACCTCAAGCATAATAAGATTCCACTCAAGAGAATCCATAAACCCCTATTATGATCTTACGGGGTTAAGAGAATTTTGGGAGGTTGGTTAAACTTTTGGCGGGCATCAGGAGAGGATGATGGTTGAGAGAGTTTATTCCCCATATGTCTAAAGTTAATTCCTCTCAAATTATTATCAGATATATTATGCAGTTCTCCCGCGAATAATTAACAATTATTGGACGAGGTTGAGCAACATATCGTGATTTGTCAGTGGCGAGCAGATCAATTATATGCCAAAACCGAAAGCTGAGGCAAATAATTGATCTCCGAGACACTGTGAATTTTGGATAACCGAGGTCAATAATTGTTTTATCATTCGATTACCAAGTTTGTTTTCATATTTTAATCGCTTCCTGGCAGCTCAGGGAAGCTTTCTGCCATTTTTTTTCTCGAGAACGCGGTTCCAATTACGCATGGGTTGAATGTTATTTGCAGCAAAACACGTTTAGACGGTACTACGCATGAGCAGACCATTATTTGTAGGCAGTTATTTTCAGGTCACATGGTGGGATCTCGACCAATGGAAAGGAAGAAAAAAAAAGCATTGCATGATAAGTTACCGTGTGCGTTGCTTTGATGTTTTCTTGGAGGATAAAACTGCACCTATGAAAACCACTTTAGCCGCCTTTGGGTTATGACTAAAATTCGCTTTGCATTCATCAGCGGATTCACGAAAAGTCAAGGAGAATGCGAAGGAGCGATGGAAAGATTTAGTGAATGTGAAAATACGGGCCTTCCCTATTGAGATTTATGTAAGTGGTATTGCACCATGTGTAAACCCATCTGAGAAATGTTGCAGGTGCCCAATGGAGAGCACATTTGATGACGTGGGCATCCAGATATAAAATTTTTACCGGTGGTTATATTAGTTATTACCTAAAAAAAAAATGCAATCTGGGCCTGTCCGGTGGTTGAACCTGGGACGTCTAACACCTAAAGCGAGAATAATGCCTTTAGACTAGCATATCAAAGGTGTTTTAACGTAATGTAATAAAGGTCTTAATCTTCCTCTCTCTGTTTAATTGGTACTATAACACCTGTTATGTGTTGCCTTATTGGCGAAGAGAGTTACCACGCTCGAGCAAAATTAAATAACGTGGCAAAAACCTTACGCAAGTTAACACTTCATGCACACAATTAAATTTGATAAAAACTGTTCAAAATCTCTGCATGGAAGTCTCCGTAGCGTAATCGGTTAGCGTGTTTGGCTGTTAACCGAAGGGTTGGTGGTTCAAGGCCTCTGGGGAAGGTGTTTTTAGTTTGATAGTTATCTTCTATATAGTTAGCGTCAGGAGCCCATCATAGACATGCAGCCACTGCGCAGATGTGATGTGAATAAACCGTTATTATCGTGATCGTGGTTGCTGTTGTTTTTTTTTTGACTGATGAAGAAATAATTTTCATAAAAGGATACAATTTTCACCATAATAGAATAATCCAATTGGTTTAATAATGTGTGCATTAAATATCAGATCTCTAGTCTTTAACTGCTTTTCTAATTAACATAAAGTTACGTCACCTTTGTCACGGCTGCGCTCAGTAATCTTCTGTTTCCGTAGTGTAGTAGACATGACGTTCGCTTTACACGCGGAGGGCCGCCGGTTCGCGCCTCGCCAGAATGCGGCTATGTCTTGCTAACCAGCTCTAGCCAAAATTAAAAACTCATCCGTGAACAGGCAGGACCCCATTGAAGAGCACCTGTGATGAGGTATGATCCCCGCTTAATATACATCATTACTTTGCCAAATATTACTCTTATTTATTTTTCCTTTCTTTATTTTATTTTGCTTCAGAAAGTTCTTTTGTCGAAGCGATAAAAGAATTAGATAGACTTCGGTAATTATCTGTCTTTGTTATTCTTTTGACGCACAATTTTGGAGTGGGAAGGAACGACAAGAGTTCAAAATGTCCGTGACTGGAGTGTATGGTAATGATGCCATGTTGAGACAAATAGCAGAGAGCGTGAGAATCAACCGAGTGGCGAAAGGATCTCTCATCAACACGAAGAAGGAATGGAATTATATAAAACTTCCTAGAGTAATACTTGACGAAGGAGAAATGTGAGACACCCTATGTGAGGCCTTACATGAAGTCTGTGGACTGCCCAAGACACTTGGTACATCATATACTGGGTACCAGAGTATCTTGAATCCAAGATGGCGGAACATGCCTGACGAGGCTGAGTTTTCAGCGAAATTTATAGCAGTTTTTAAAGCGGTTTTATAAAGATATACACATTTTAAAGTTTTTTTTAAGTGTATTAACTCCAAAATTGTGCGTTAAAAGAATAACAAAGACAGAGAATGTCAAGCAATTACCAAAGTTTATTTTATTTTACATTAGTTCTGTGTAAATTTTGTTTTTAGTGTGAAATAAACGACTGAACTGAAGTGAAATGATTTTTTAAAATTATTACTTAAAAAGAAAAACAGCTTGGGCCTGTCCGGGAGTCGAACCCGGGACCTCTCGCACCCTAAGCGAGAATCATGCCACTAGACCAACAGGCCAGACACATAAGAAACTATTCAGGCAACTGCTTTAACCTGCTACTCCTTGACTCAGCTGGTGTTACAACACCTGTTCTGTGTTTCCTTGTAGTTACCAGTCCAGCTCCGCTGTTTGAATTCTGACTCATCACTAGGACGAGACATTCAATGTGAAAACTTCATTTATAACATAACTAAAGCAAAGCGCGCGCTCTGATTGGCTAATTCATCATCTACTATTTGCAGTTTTCCACGTCCCATCAGTAAAGCAAGATCATGAGCCCATAACCCGGAGTCTCCATCTACCATAAAACCCAAGGATTCAACCCTATCCTGTATACTTTAAGTTTTAGCCCCTGACCTCCCGGTGGTTTTTGCATCCCGCCTTTGAAACGACCAATCGGAATCCAGGTGGTCAGCAACGGACACCTAGCAGCACATCATCTCCTGTCATATTTTACTCGGCCCAGTTCCCTAAAAGGTGCTACGAAAGCTCCCGGTCCGGAACTTTTGTGGCTGAACATCCTAAGAGATACCAAACCACGTTTTTAATTCCTAAAATGTACGACAAGCAACACCGTCCTTTTTATGTGAGAGTGCCCAACCCCCCCCTCCCCGGTAAATGCTATTATGTAGAAAACGCAATTCTGTTGCCTAGCTGCAAGATGATTCTTTCTCATTTCCATTAAGTCTCTCTGCAAAGGAGAATTTAAACACATTTTATGACGTACTCCAACGAAACTGTCTTACGATAGCTCGATCGAAAATCATTCAAGTTTGCTCGCAGGTTACAAAGAAAATCAACGGGTAGAAAGCCACATTATATTAATGTGTCTTAGTACCGCGAGGAATTAGTAAGAAAGTCGGCATGCAACTAACTTACTAGCTCTTATATATTTAAAAAAACGATAAATAAATAAATAAATGAGCAATAAAACACTCTGGCATCTAATCTGAGGCGTCGCAGCTCAGTTGGTTAGAGCGCCTGTCTTGTAAACAGGAGGTCATGGGTTCAAATCCCATCGGTGCCACAGATATCGCATTTTTTAATTTTAATTAATTTTGAAAACAGATTCACATGTTGTACTATTGAAATATTTGTTTGCTTTTTTTTTATCCAATGCAGTCTAGGCGTAATTTAATTTTTGAGTATATTAGGAAAACAGAGGCGAAAGCAAGTCAAACACGAGGGATAGAGCCCGAAAGAAATTGCGCTTGTTCGCGTACCATTGCTCAGGCTCTTCCACCCCAGACACACCCTATAAATGATCAGCCAATCACAACGTTAGAAAAACAGCGTTAGTTAACATTGGTGCTTAGCCTAATTGTATGCTCTAGAAGGAAATCTGAAATGTTTCGAAATTTTTAGTTGAATTCTGTGCTCCAAGTATTGACTAGGTAAATATTTCAAGGTGGGTGAAATGGAGATCCAAAGTTATCTTACTAACCTTATCATAAATGGCTGAGAACATTTTCAGCCGATTACTACTGAACTTTCTTCTGAAGCGGAACCGTAACACATTAAAAAACTTCTGGTATTATAGTTATGGAAAAAGAACATACCAATAATCCCTTTAATAGATTCAACTTAACAACATCAGTTGTGGTTAATGCAAAAAAAAAAAACTAAGAAAAGCACCTGTAGAGCTTGTACACTCAAAAAGGTGTTCCCATACCGGGAGTCGAACCCGGGCCACCTGGGTGAAAACCAGGCATCCTAACCGCTAGACCATATGGGATTCCACAACGATAGAAGCGAAAAAACAAGTCACGGAACAAAAACAGCAAAGAGAGGAAAGTAACTGAGATCAGTGGATACATGTATGAGGAAAATAACAAATCAAAATATTTATGCACATTTCATTATAGAATTTTTGAAAAATAATAGACCCTCCAGCACAGAGTGCTTTGGTGCAAATTGAAGTACTCTGATTGTTGCTATTTCTTTGGCTTGTCCCACATAGTCTAGAGGCTAGGATTCCTGGTTTTCACCCAGGCGGCCCGGATTCGACTCCCGGTGTGGGAATCAGCATTGTTGATTTTGCATCAAGTGATCCGATCACATGTTTTATTTTGAGAAGAAGCAAAGAGAGTGGTACTTAATGGTGGGTGAAATGGAAATCCAAAATTATTTTACTAACCTTACTACTATACTTTCTTCTGAAGAGAAACCGCAACGCATTAAAGAAGTTCTCGCGGTAGACTTTATTGAAAAGAAAATCTCGTTTTGATATATTCGACTTAACTAGCCTCAGGGCTTGATAACAACTTAGAAGAGCACCTGCAGAGTTTGTAAACTCTAAAAGTGTATTCCCATACCGGGAGTCGAACCCGGGCCGCCTGGGTGAAAACCAGGAATCCTCACCGCTAGACCATATGGGATTCCACAGAAGGGCAAAGAAAAGACAGCGAAAAAGTCAGTGAACATAGATAGCAAAGAGAGGAAAGGTAACTCAGATCAGTGGATACATGTATGAGGAAAACAACCAAGAAGAATATTTGTGATTATTTCATTGTAGAATTTTTTGGTAATTGATTCTCTAGTACGGAGTGCTTTAGTTCCAATTAAGTAATGATCCGCGTAAAAACTAGGCAGGCAACCGGCAAAATCGATTAAAAGGTGAGAAAAAATAATTTTTAAATTCAATTAAATCGATGCATCTGATTGGCTGATATCGAAAAATCGTAGAAAAAAGCAATAAAAAAGTGACATCAACAAAATTTTTTTTTGATATGTGCCCCATCTCTCTAAAATCTATCTCCCGGTAAAATTTTAGCATTGTTCTATGCGCCAATCAAAATTAGCCTTTTGGCGCATAGAAATTTTAAAAGTTTAAGATATGTTAAATTTACAAATGCAACGAATTCAAATCCAAAATAAAAAGATATTCGAACGGATTCCAGTGTATCTACTTTTCGATTTGAAATTCAAATTTCGCGCTTTTTGCGTGTGGACCAATCACATACGTTGAATTTAATTTGATTCGAGTAATCAGCGCCGAAATAATAACTGCCGCTATTTCCACGGCCTATTGTTCTTTTGCCTAGTTCTTGCACGGATCATTACTTAAGGTACTTTATTTACTGCTCTTCTTTTCTTCTCACTTGAAGTTGTCCCATATGGTCTAGCAGTTAGGAATCCTGATGTTACCATTGGCGGCCCGGTATCGACTCCCGGTATGGGAATTAGCGATCTTTTTTCGCATCAAGTGATATGATCGGATGTTTTATTTTGAGATTGAGCGAAGACAGTGTTAGTGAAAAGAACTCTGAAATGCTTCTAAAGTTATAGTTGAATTCTCTGTTCCAGGTACTGCCTTGTTGAGTATTTGAAGGTGGGTAAAATTATGATGCAAAATTATTTTACTAACCTGATCGCGTAAATGGTTGAAAGAAATTTCAAGCGGTTACTACTGTACTTCTGTACTTTCTTCTGTAGTGGAATCGTAATTTGTCGAGTTAAAGTAAAAATAAAGATCTCACTTCGATAGATTAGACTTAACTAACCTCAGTGCTTAATAGAAACTAAGAAAATCGCCTGCAAGGTTTGTACTCTCAAAAAAGGTGTTCCCATACCGGAGTTGAACCCGGGCCGCCTGGGTGAAAACCAGGAATCCTAACCGCTAGATCATATGGGATTCCACGGAGGGGAAAAGAAAAGAAAAGTCAGTGAACATAGATAACAAAAGAGGAAAAGTAACTGAGATTAGTGCCGGGATACATGTATAAAGAAAATAACAGTTTTAAAAAAATGCGAATACTTTAAACAGCTGCCACAAAGCACCGCCTTTAAGAGCTAAAGAGCCCTTGTGCAAGGGTACTCTATCAGTTTGCTTCTGAACTTTTCCCTTCTAGTTTTCCCATATGGTCTAGCGGTTAAGATTCCTGGTTTTCACCCATGCGGCGTGGGTTCGACTTCCGGTATGGGAATCGGCAATATTTTTGTGCTTCATGTGACATGAGTGGATGTATTATTCTGAGGCTGAGCGATGACAGTTTTGACAGTGGAGCTTATAAGAAATATGAAATGCTTATCAGTTTGCTTACTCTAATTGCGTGCTCTGAGCAAAGGCTAGTTGCGAATTTGAAGGTAACTGAAACGGAGAACCAAAGTTAGTTTGCGGACCTTACCGCATGAATGGTTGAGAAAAAATGTCAGTCGATTGCAACTGTATTTTCTTCTGAAGCGGAATCGTGAAGCGTTAAAATATTCTCCTTGTAGAGTTCCTGATAAAAAAGATCTTACTTTGATGGACTCGACTTAACTGACTTCAGTGCTTGATAAAGACTAAGAAAAGCATCTGCAAAGTGTTTACACTTAAAAAGGAATCGAACCCGAGCCGCCTGTGTGAAAACCCTGAATCCTAACCTCTAGCTCATATACAATTTAACTTCCAAAAAACACCTGACTTGACGAGTTCTAAAGTTGAGTCCACGGTATGGTCATGTGATACTGGTCGTTCGATACGTTCACGGTTTTGAATGGTGTCAATTGACCATAAAATGGATGCCTTATATCAAAGAAGGACGCTCTGAACCAAGGGTGAGGGAAAGCGCTGACCTGGACACTAGTATTCTTCGGCCAAAGCTCACCTCATCGTGGAATCAAAGTCACATGTAGTGTTTTGCTTGATTTTCTAATCTTTTCCTTGAAAACCTGTTCTGAATGTCCTTTTGCTCATCCTATGATAGTATTTTTATCATTAGTATTCTAATTTCTACTCTGGAAACAGGATGTGAGGAGAGTGACACATGCAGTAATTAAGAGAACCTTTTTGCATCACTGATACTACAATCAACGACAACTCTACCTAACTCTAGCATGTTTATACTGTTTTCTTTTTTAAAAAAATTAGTTTCAAAACTCCCCTCACTACCTAGATAAGGACTGGACCCAAATCAAAGCAAGCCAAATTTGTGTTTCTCTTTTTTCTTTCTTTGCGCATTAAATGTTTCCTTGCTTTTTAAAATAAGACATTTCCAGGGCAGCTGATATTTTTTAGAACATGTTTAAAGAATACTTTTTATATGGTTAACAAATTAAAGGAAGAATTTCACACTTCGACGTATAACAAAGCTTTCGAGTGAGAATAAAGTATCTTTTTAGCCTCCTGTCTTTGCTTTTCTTCTTTCGCTCGATCGTTCAATTCTTTGCATCCAAAAAGCCAGTACTAAGGAAAACCAAAAAAGAAATCGATTCTGTGACGGCTTGTAAAGCATTTCGACAAAATAGTAGATAAGGGGCCTGTCCGGGAGTCGAACCCGGGACCTCTCGCACCCGAAGCGAGAATCATGCCACTAGACCAACAGGCCAATTGTGTTTTAGCGCTGTTTATTAGAAAAGGTGTTGATAGGTGTTTGTTTGATAGGTGTTTGTTTGACAGGTACGATAACACGTGTTAATGATATGCGTTGTATCATTGGCCAAGACAGTTACTACTCAGCTTCCCCGGTTTTTCGCTTTTGATTTTTTATGAACACGATACAATAATGTAGCAGAAGCTTTACATTTACAGAACTAAATTTGAAGAAAATTGTAGTTCAAAGGCGAGTCTCCGTGGCGGAGTCGGTTAGCGCGTTCGGCTGTTAACAGAAAGGTTGGTGGTTCAAGCCCACCCACTGACGGTTGTTGTTGCTTCGTTCGCAAAGAGTAATGCTCAATAAAATTATCATATGATTATTTTCTTTAAATATGCTTTCATTACAGTTTCGCCTGCGACGTTATAAGTTTTTTCAAAAACACTCTTCATCGATGCGAGGGAGATAACAAATATATTTATTTCATTTTTCGCTTGTATTGCATTTAAGTAGGCCTTCTAAAACAAACAGGCACTGCACAGAAGGGATGTGAATGAACTGTTATTAGAGTGATCGTGATCGTCATTATTATCGTTATCATTATTGGTCAGCACAATGGAGAGACAGCACTAAAATGGCGCGTGTAAACCTTAAGTTAAAGGACTTGAACATAAATTTATGTTTTTGTAATATATTAAAAGGATCGTCTCTGAACAGCATCACTTGACCCGAGTCAGTCATTCAGGTGTTGACTAAGGATATCTGAGACATTTGACGGCTAATATTGGCTTGTTTTTTTCACGGTTCACAGTTAATCCTTTTGCCATTTGACGGTTAACCCCAGTGAGAACTTTTGGTAAAGTGAGACAAGGATAGACGTTATGTTTGAAAATCTTCAATATTGAGCAATGTTTGACTGCTTGATTTATTTCCTAGACTTATTTTTTGTGTCTTCCTGATCAAAGCAAAATCTACCATAGCCTGTGTACAGCCGTCCCTTCCAGGGGCGGCTGTACACAGGGTAAATCTACCAGTGCCCGATCAGTACACTACTGGAACCTTTAGTTTGTAACTGGTTTCCGTAGTGTAGTGGTTATCACGTCCGCTTTACACGCGGAAGGTCGCCGGTTCGAACCCGGCCGGAAACACTTTTTCCCTATGACACTATAACTTGCTAACCAACCGTAGCCAGCTCTTTGAAAAACTTGAGGCATGTCAGGAACAAAAACAAAACAAATGAAAAGTATGGAAGTATTGCCGTGACTGAGCTTTTTTGATTTTTTTGTTCTTTAGTGACTTCATACAATTTGGAAAACACTATGCTTCTTAACGTTGAGGTCTATGTAAATGTTGTTGCGCCATGTGTAAACTTATCTGAAAACAGTTGCAGCCCATCAATGAAGAGCAAGTTTGATGTGGTATGCTCCCTGCTAACACTTAAAAAGGAAAACAAATTGGGCCTGTCCGGAAGTCGAGAATCATGCCACTAGACCAACAGGCCAGACATATAAAAAACTCTTCAGGCAACTGTTTTAATCTGCTACTCGCCTTGACTCAACTGGTGTTACAACACCTACATGTATTCTGCGTTGCCAGCGGATTCACGAAAAGTCTAACAGAAGTTTCGCAGGAAGCGAAGGAACGAGGTAAAATTTGTCATCTATACCTACAACTTGAAAAATACTTTGCTTTTCGAAGTTGAGCTTTATGTAAATGTCGTTGCACCATATGTTAACTTATCTGAGATCTGAAACATTTACAGTTAATGCCGGTGAGCTTGAACATTTGACGGTTGACGGCAAAATATATTGTGGTTTTGACGATTGACGGAGACCATTAGAACAGTAGTCCAGGTGATGGGCTCCTGGTTGTAGTGATCTCCGTTGCCGGGAATTTGACAGAGATAGCTCTATTTATATGTCCGACGTCATTTTGAGTGAGTGTATGACATCAACAGTCCTATCATTTACATGTTTTACTTATTTTTCAAAACTAATAAAGATATTTGCAAACGGTAAACGGCGTTTTTAATCGCTTGTGGAATTCCATATTATTTTCTTGAAAATTCTAGGGGTAAAATTTTGGTCATGGTACCACGTTACCATAGTTTAGAAGTACTTCAGTTTCACTGAGGTTTCCGTAGTGTAGTGGTTATCACATCCGCCTCACACGCGGAAGGTCGCCGGTTCGAGCCCGGCCGGAAACATTCTGTTTGTTTGACTTGTGCAGTGTTTATGAACTTTTTTACATGTTGTATTTTAAGAGTAATGATAATATTCTCAAGTATAGTAATATTGACCGTGCGCTCGACAAATTCGTACCCAGGCTCTCCATTTTTCGTTCAAGAACTTTGTACGCCTTTCTAGTCTCCC
>JAHPZR010011205.1:0-15000 GCA_019787425.1 Platygyra sinensis | reverse complement strand
ACCAGAGTCTTCTTTCAGTAGTCCCACTTTTGTTTCGTCTAATAGTATCTGTTCTGTCTCGTTCAGCGGATTCGTCAGTCCCAGTCCAGTCCATCCAGTCCAGTCCGTCCAGTCAGTCCAGTCCAGTCAGTCCAGTCCAGGCCAGTCCAGTCCGTCCAGTCCAGTCCGAGTCCAGTCCATTCCAGTCTCAGTCCAGTCCAGTCAGTCACAGTCCAAACATTTTCCTTAGCGAGACGTCATCTGCGCTCCCAGTATCCTCTTCCACTTCCGCAAAAGAAGGAGCTTTCGCTTTTGGTTGTATTTGCTACGAGCGGTTTTGAAAGGCCATTTGAACGCTGTTTTACCACCTGTTTGTTCATAAGCACTAACTTTGTCTACAACTTTGGATATGGAAGACCACAGCACAATCTCTGATGCAGATCAAGCTGCTTTCTGGTGTTTGAATTAGCGAAGCGACATAACATGCTGGGAAGGCCAAGATCATTTATGCGACATAAACTCTTGGTGACGAAAGGTGACAAAGAATTCAAGCTCATAGAAATGGTGCTTTTCCTGCAGTGCAAGCCCGTTTTCTTCTTCAAGCTTCTTCAGAGCGACATGAAAGGAATCGAGAAGGGGATTGTTTTTCGGTTTTGAAGGATCTCGGGTGTTGTAATGGAAGATGTTTTGGAGTTTTCTATCTACACGGGAAATGTCGAGGTAACCTCAAGAGAATTCCGAGGATCTCATCGCTGAGAAACAGCGAGTACAATTTTTCACATTCCACGGGCCTTGAAAACAGTTGCCGGGCGGATTTTTTAGAGCGACCGATGGCTAAATCAAATTTGCATTTCAACGTATTATTTTGGGGGGGGGGGGGCTGGAGATAGTACCAGTGTGACGAACTGATCACCAACACAGAGAAAGTATCATCCACGCGAACTTTGCATCTGTGGCCCGAAATGGATGAATTCTTAAACTTGGAAGCTAAAGAAAGTCGAGAGGGTGGATTTCAAGTGACGAATTTCAGTTGGCAGTTGAAAGCAGATGTGTTTAAAATCGGTTATTAAAGTGGATCGAGCAAAATAAAATCGAGCGAAAGCATCCGTTGAACAATTGTTTTTCGTCACGTGCGGACTGCCATTCATCTCTGGGACGTGACTTTTTATTTCATGTCGTGACAAACGAGCTGGGTGGAACAAAATGTTGAGTTGATTTTCCAAGCTGATCTCGCAAAGCTATAAAGCTGAGTGGCTTAAACAAGTGAGAAAACATTCCGCGGACAGCCGAGGAAAGGGCTTGAAACTCCGCGCCATTATACTTGTTGGAGGGGAAATACACTTTGTGTTATCTTCCCAGAGAAAGACGAATGGAAGGTTTAGCAGACGGGTTGTTTAGAGAGAACTGCAACTAAGATGAAAGCTATTGTGGTGAGTTATACTCCTTCGCCATCTGATGGTAAGGCAGAGCGGTATGATTCCTAGTTGTTAATGGCTGGTGTACTCTGGACTTGTCATCACTAGTTACGAAGTGGCTGTGCGTCATAGGCGAAATCTAACTCATAGAGTCAACACATCAAAGGACAAATCCACTATCCAAAAGATGACGAACGTTGAGCGGTGTTTCTGGCAGACGGTTTTGTCTCTCATGAAGGGCTGCAGGGAAGTTCTGTGTTGTTGGCGGCTGGCAATCATCTGTGTTTGGTGGCGGGAACCTGAGTGGAGTACTTTTCGAAGCTGAGAGATTTGATCCTGTAGAAACAATGGGAGGAAATCGCAACGTGCAACAAAAGGAGAATGGGTGCGTTTGGTGTGACAACTGAAGGAAGTTTTTATTTAGCTGGAGGTTATGGTGGTTGAAACATGCGAAATGTTACCATATTTCTAACTAACGACTGGCACTTACATTGGAAGTTTGACGATTGATCGTGCATATGGCAGTGCGGTGTGGTCTTGCAAGGAACACTCTATGTTGACTGGGTGGCATGGTAAATATAAGACGGTAGCCTTGAGTGTTGAATGCTATGACCCTACAGAGGAGCAAGTGGATCAAGGAAGACAACCATACCAGTGAAACTGATATCTAAAGACAACATAGATATTCATTCACTCGGCTGTGTTCCTGAAACTCTCTAAAGGAGGTACTAGACAAACTTGATGTTTATTAAAGAATAGAGTCCCGCAGGAAATACGAGGAATCAACCTATTTCTTACATTTGTTCGTTTGTCGAAGGGAATAATTTCTCCTCTGCGGCTCTACGCGGTTTTTCCTTCAACTCAGATCTCCTATAGACAGATGGAATGGGAGACCGTAGACAGAGTGAAGTCCTGGGGCACGAGATGCAGTTGTGTTTAACAATTTTTCATCATTTTACTGGAGGAAGGTTTAGTGGTCAAGTGTTCCATTTCCTGGCAATCATTGATTACCGAGACCATTGTAGAGTAGAATTCTATTGAAATATATTTAACATACGTTTCCAGTTCCAGTATGTTTTAGATTTATTTGGACTCACGTAACAATGGCAAAAATCTTTTTTGATTCGGTCTCTAACTGGCTATATTGCAATTTCTCTTGGTTCATTTAATAAAAACGAAAACTGAAAGTAGGGGGAGCGGCAATTCTGTCAATTGGTGTTTACTTACCAACAGATTGCTGATAGCTTGATGAACCATAATCACAGCGGGTCGAGACACTCAGCAACTTGGAATGGGACGCACCCTTAGCGTTGCCTTTCCAACTCACGATGCTTCCGTAGTCGCTCGAGTGAGGGCAACGCCACCAGCGCACAATTAGCGACACGTGAGTGCGACCGGCAGGATCACTATGAGAGAGGAATGATCACCGAAGATCTTTAAACGGATCTGGAAGCAAAAAATCAGGCCTTCGTTTTATATAACAGCACGTGAAGGTAAGGGCGGGTGGGTGTCAGGAAAAGCATCGCTTCGTTTGAAATTCTCCGGTGCGTATGAAAAATTCATAACAATGGGCATGCAAAATAAGAACAAACATCGCGATTAACAAAAATAGTTGGTATACCTCCCCAGCTCAAATGCGTTCTCTGATTGGAGGAACGTGTCACGAACCGTGGGTCAAAATAGAGAAACAACCACATGAACTTTGGACTCGGCACTGTGGTATCAGGTTTGTGCTCCTTGACACCGCGGCGAAATCTATGAACCAGCTGGCGTAAAGCAACACGATTTCTCCATAGTTTTTTTCGTACTTTTGAGTTTGGGGAGGTATATAACAAAACATCTTTATGACTCGGTCCCCCGCGGGAAACAGTGAGTTTTGCTTCCCTATGACCTCACATGCATGGGTCTCGGGGGGAAACAAACACTCACTGTTTTCCCTTGGGGCCAGTACATTAAGTGCTTATTAACAGGCAACGGAATCGAAATATATGTGTGTGATATATGCAACAAATTTGAGCTTAAGTTATTTTTATTACCCTTGAAACTGAAGGTACTTGGAAAAGTAGTAATTTAACTAAGGAACACTGAGTTATACAAGAAAAGTATCATCAACGAACACACACCTTTTTTTTTTTAATATCCACCGTACGGGGACTAAGGCAATGTTAAAAAAACCAGCCAAGTTTTTGACAAACAAAGCAAAATAGCCATCTTATCTAGTAAGTTCCATGTTTTTTTGAGATCAATTGAAGCGATTGTGTGTGTGACTGCCACTTTTAAGAAATATGGCTCATGTGTGTTTAAAATTCTATGTGCTCCAAATGCGCTTCTCGCAAGCCCGGCGAAACCATATACTAGAGGTACTCGAATAGATTTTGTTTTATGTTAAGAGTCGAAAACTTTCAGTTGAAGATTGCGACAGTCCCCCGAAGCACGCCTGTCGTAGAATTTGTTTACACTCGCTACACATTAGGCGACGCTATTCAAACGACGCAAGTGCATGTAGGACCAGGTTTCGAAAACAAACATCTAGATTTCACCAAAATAGACCACGAGTCAAAAACAGCACTGGACGTCATTGCGTTGTGTTATGGTAACTCCCAATCATCGATAAAATTTATGACACCGCGACCCAAATTTTGGTCTATCCCTATCAAGACGTGTGGATAATACAATCTCATGTATTCAGTTTTTTATTGCCTTGCTGAATTTATATTTTAAAGTTGAAAGGTGGGTCGCTGTTGAAAAAATCCGATCGAAACAGTTCCTTGAAGCGGCTTACGGCATAGCAGTGGTAAACGCAAACACCGATCATAAACGCATCAAGCACACTGGTTCTCTCGATTGCCTGGCGGATCTCTACTGTGACCTGACCGAGTGCGCTTTTCTTTCACCGAACGTCTCTTAAAATAGATGCAGATGCTCTCAGATCGTCTATCACACCTAAGTGACGCTGGCTTGTACATGACAAAATGGTACCATTACCAATATGCCATATGGCAGATAAAAAAAAAAAAAAACATTCTGGAGATGCCTTGGCGCGGGTTGTCGTAAAACCCTAAAATAGTTGATAACCCCGCTAGCTCCTGACATTCCAAGTGAAAAGGGGATCATGGTTCATTCCAATGTTATATTGACGCTACATTTAGTTGGGAGGGGCTGAGAAAATTTAAAAGAAACTATAATTGAAAAGTACCAGTGTCTTCTCTTGATCACACAATATAACTCAGGAAAATCTCTTGTCCCTAAATATGAATGGTTTCCTCTTCCTGTGTTCCCTAAATCCCTGGGAGGAGTTTTAACAGCTTGGACAAGGACGCAAATGTTTCAACATGTAAGTCCATGGGCCAGGCAGGTTTCCTCGGCTGCACACAGGGGGGAGAAAAAACGGTGAGTGTATATTTGACGAAGGGTTATATGAAGGATTTTTTCAAATTTACTTGATAGCAATCTGAAAGAGTAGCTTTCATAATTTTTTTGCACTTCTTTTTTTTCAAAAAAATGCTTGACATGGGAAACGAGGCTGACTTTAAAAACAATATATTAAATGCGTTCTTCTATTACATTTTGCAATGAATACGTGTTTCTAAACATTTTTGGTTAAAACTAGAATTTTGTTAGCTGGTTTGAAAAGGAAAAACTTGACTGATGCCATACAGCTGAAACTCGAATGACATCATGAGTGAGTTCGAAGCTGACGCCTCGCTCAGCGCATGCTAAGTACTTCCAAGTTCTCGTCAATTTTCACATTTCGGACACTTTTTATCAAGAACGTAGACTGTAAGCTTTCGAATTAGGCTTTTGAAAGTCTTAAGCAACACTTGAAAGTATTATATTTACGTTTAGTAAATAAAATACTTACAAACATTATGTAGTTGCCGATCGCGACGTTACACCTCGCAAACAAAACTAAACTGCTATGTACACATTCAATTGTTGTTTTATTCCAACAGACCAAACTAATCGATGTGTCTAGAAACTTGTATTATTTAACTGCTCAGATGATGAAAGTTTGCTAATTAGCCTTAAAGATCTCGATTCTTGTGGCTACATTTAGACATCAGAAGCCATTGCTTGATTGCCATAGTTACTATTTGGCAGACAATGCTAAGGAAAGAGAAATCCCCCATGTCAGTTATCATAGGAAATGCCGTGTCTTTTTACGATGAGAGAGACTTGGAGAGCATTTTACAACCAACGGCGGCTGCTTCACAGATTCCTGAATTTAACATGGAAAGCGAAGAGCAAAGGACCCCGTAGGAAGAATCAAACACGAGCAGAACTTATCCGAAAATATGTATTTTCTGCCGAAAGACGACGGCGTATAAAAAAGGTGCAAGAACACGCAATCCTTTGACTCAGGCCCCGTTTACACGGGTTCGGACAAATTTTTGCACGGCGATTTGTTCCTGGACGTCTGTTTACATGGATCCGTGCAAATTCTGTTGCAGTGATGTTTACACGGATCCGCGCAAATTTTAGACCAGCTGCAGCATTTGATTCCAGGCGTTAACCCGCGTTATGTGAGCAAAAAGTTGCACGGTTCGGGTGTTTACACGAAGTCGGTATGAAATATGGAACCAGTGCCGGTCAAAAAAGTTGACCTGCTTTTTTCAGGTCCCAAACTTGCACACTTAGCCGTTCAAAAATTCATCTAGTTTCCGCCGGTCCCGTGTAAACGCAAGGTGGAACTGTGCAAGTTTTTGTCCGTGCAAAGATTTGTCCGGACCCGTGTAAACGGGGCCTCAGTGTGTTGACTTGCGTGCAGATGCCTCGATTACCGGAAAAGGTGTTCAGTGATTACTGCAGTTGATAACAGAATTATTGGCCTTGCATCTCGTGGTTTGGTAGCAGCTGAAGCGTGGTACCATGGTCAGTGCTGTCGAGATACTGCACGACCTGATAAAGCATTGCCAAGTACTCAGACTTCGAATGATAAACCCTGACTCGGATGATCTGAGAGAGAAGCTAAAGATCGAATAAGCTTCTGTTCTTCCCAAAATTATCTTTCCTGAGGTTAAACAGGCCAAAGAGATGGTAACGTTATCTCGGCAGTTAGACAACAGGGAACTCCATCTAAAGTCAAGGAAATATACAGCAAATTGACCTGTACATCTGCGATGCAGTTCTTTTAAATAATACTGAAACGTCATGGCCACGCCAAACCATCTGAACTGTGTGAGAATGCAGTCAATCTCCCACCAGAACTAGATGCCTTTCTTTCCCCCCTGTAACTGGCAACACAAAAATCACAAGAGAATATCCTCATCGTGTTCGGTGACTTGTAAACTCTTTTGGCAGGACATATACGGGGGAACTGGGGGAATATTGAAACCTCGAAAGCAAACACTGGCTACCGTACGCAGTAAGAACTTTGACAAACGATGTTAAAACTATTCAGATGTTAAACGATGTGGGCCATGCGATCGTGTACTCTTAAATGAAGGAAATAAACACTACACTTTCTCAACCAAATATAAGGGACGTATGACATGGTAAGGAAATAATCGAGGACCATGACGCAAAATTCTCATAAGTACATGTCTCTAAAGCTTTCCAGTAAGGCATAATTAAAAAGTACTGAACTGAATCCATGTTTGTAAGTACTTTTGGACTGTCATTAACCGTTTGCTATGTTAAAATAAATCTACCAGTGTGCAATAATTCTTTATTTAAACGTAAATCATGGAGTGATTAGTTCTAGTGATTGGGGCAAAATCATTTCAAAATACATTTTGCTAATGGTCAGAGATGTGAATCTTTATGTTTGTTCATGTATTTTTGGGATCAAGGATATAAGACCCACCTTAAATGTAAACTGGTTGAGAACTTACTTCATGCCAGAAAATTGCGATAAAGGAAACTGCAAACAGCCAGAAACCAATTTAGAGTGATCTGTCACGTGTTATGAGGCATACAGTTCCTAGGCACGGTTGGCCCTCTTTTTCATCTGAACCGGGAGTCTCAGTAAAAAATTGAAAATTAAAATTGAAATGAATGGAAGGGAGAGAACGAATGGGAGCACTTTACTAACCAAGGTAGTTTGGTTTTACTTATAGAGCACTGTACAGGCTTCAAGATTATGAACAAAAAGACGAGATGAACATGAACGGATCTAATGTTAGTTAGAGAATGTAAATATTGAGGAATGTTTCTGTTTCTGTTAGGAACTATAGTAGATACATTCAGTATTTTATAGATGAGAAATGATCATTTTAATAGAAAGTCAAATATTTTTACTGCAGTTTACAAGTCAGCGGTTTAGAAGTTCTCGTTTTACTAGTGAGCATTTTATAAGTTCGCGTTTTACAGGTTTGTTTTCAGTAGTTCACGTTTTAGATGTTTTCGTTTTTTAAGTCTGAGTTTTGCTAGTCCATGTTTGTCAAGTCCAGTCCAGTCCAGTCCAAATATTTTTCTTAAGCGATGACGTCATCTCGCTCCCAGCGTCCTCTTACACTTCCGCAAAAGAAGAGTTTCGCTTTTGATTGCTTGGAAGAATCTGAACGGTTTTACACTGTTTTTCTAAGAACTAACTTTTTTTTAAAAATTCTGGAATATGGAAGATCTACAGCCAATCTCTGATGCAGATCAAGCTGATTTCTGTGTGGAATTAGCGAAGCGACTTAACATGCTGCGAAGGCAAGATCATTTATGCGACATTACTCTGGTGACGAAAGATGACAAAGAATCAAAGCTCATAGAAATGTGCTTTCTGCAGCAAGCCCGTTCTTCTTCAAGCTTCTTCAGAGCGGACATGAAAGAGAATCGAGAAGGGATTGTTCGGTTTGAAGAGATCTCGGGTGCTGCAGTGGAAGATGTTTTGGAGTTCATCTACACGGGAAGTGTGGAGGTAACTCAAGAGAATTGCAAGGATCTTATCGCTGCAGCGAACTATCTTCTCATTCCGGGCTTGAAAACAGTTTCCGAGCGATTTTTAGAACGACAGTTGTCAGAATCAAATTGCATTTCAACATTTTATTTTGCTGAAATGTACCAGTGCGACGAACTGATCAGCAACACCAGAAAGTTCATCTACGCGAACTTTGCATCTGTGGCAGAAATGGATGAATTCTTAAACTTGGAAGCTAAAGAAGTCGAGAGGTGGATTTCAAGCGACGAAATTTCTGTTGCTGTTGAAGCAGATGTGTTTAAGATCGTATTAAAGTGGATCGAACAAGATAAAACCGAACGAAAAGCATCGTTTGAACAATTGTTTCGTCACGTGCGACTGGTTTTCCTATCGCGTGACTTTTTAAACGATGTCGTGACAGACGAACTTGTGCGAGAGAATTCTGATTGTTTCAAGTTGATTTCAGATGCGGTAAAACTGACTAGCTTTACATGTGAAGGAGATCTACCTCAGTCTCCGAGAAAAGGGCTTGAAAGCCGCGCCATTGTTGCTTGTGGAGGAAAATATACTTTCTGTTATCTCCCAGAGAGAGACGAGTGGAAGCGTTTAGCAGACGGGTTGTCCAAGAGAAGCCAGTTTACTCAAATGATAAACTGTCGTGATCAGTTGTTCGCCTTCTCGTCTGATGCTAAGGCGGAGAGGTATGATCCTGTTTTTGATTGTTGGTCTACTTTGGATCATTTGGAGTTGCCCAGAGAAAATCCTGCTAAGGTGACTGTCGTCAGAGGCGAAATCTATTCTATAGAGATCGATACGTCATCGAAACAATCCACTATCAAAAGATTCAATGTTGAGCGGTGTTCATGGCAGACGGTTTTGTCATCTCATGAGGGCTGCAGGAAAGTGTCTTGTGTTGTTGCGGCTGGCAATCATTTGTATGTTTGTGGCGGCTTTCTAGAGTGTGACTTCCTTGCGAAAGTTGAGAGATTCGACACTGTGGAAAACAAATGGGAGGAAATCGCAAACATGCAACAAAAGAGAGGGTGGGCTTCTGGTGTGGCAACTGAAGGGAAGATTTTTGTTGCCGGAGGGAGGGAGGATTGGGAATCCGTCTTGAAAACATGTGAGATGTACAATATTTTTACTAACGAATGGCAGTTTATTGGAAGTTTGAAAGTTCCTCGGGAAGATTGCTGTATGGTGTGTCTGAAGGGAACACTCTATGTGCTGGGTGGCACAGATACCCAATGCCAAAGTGAATTGAGTGTTGAATGCTTTGACCCTACAGAGGACAAGTGGATTGAGAAGACAACAATACCAGTGAAAATGATCTGCAAAGACAGCAACAATGCGTTCACCGGCTCTGTTCTGAAACTCTCCAAAGGAGTACTAGACAAACTTAATGTTGTTAAGGAATAGTTGACAATTGACCGTTACGGTTTCAAAATCCGCTGTGATCTGGGACCTAGATGTGACCTAATAGTTGATTATATTTTGTTATTCATTATGTACATATTTTATTCTTAGGTTTAGTATTTACGCACGACCCCACAAGCTGCACAGTGAAAATGATCTGCAAAGGCAATAAAGATGAAACTCTCCAAAGCAGTACTAGACAAACTTGATGTTATCAAGGACATTAAAAGCTAAAATTAGAATAACATTTTTGCAGATGTTCTGCCAGACGATTGACCGTTTAAAATCAGTGGTGATGTGGAACGTATCTCTTCAAGTTGTAAGACATTAGATCAGTTGTAAGTGTCTCCAGTGGAACAATTTTCAAATATTTTTTAGTTTTACTGGAAAGTTTCATTTCCATTTTCTCATTTTCCGCGACTAATGCTCAGTAGAATTATTATGAAAACATTCACGTAGTGATCAGTGTGTTTTAGATTTTGTTTAAATAAAACAAAAACTAGTATTGTTTGTTGTTGACTTACCGAGGATTCGATGATATTTAGGTCCTTCAGCTCAAAGTAAGAAGACAGACACAATTCTCTTTGTAAAGGCCCGGCCAAACGGATCAAACATCATTCAACATTGTTGAATCCAACATTGTTGAGCGATGTTGCACATTGTTGGACGAGGTGGCCAAACGAATGCAACATGTTGGATTCAACAATGTTGGATGATGTTGCATCAACATGTTGGATCCGTTTGGCCGGGCCTTAAAGTAACGGTGCTTGCTGAAGGATTATGACCATTCTCCTTCCCAGTGGTCGCGCTCCTTTTAGTCAGCACCAAGAATCACGACCTCTGGATAGGTCCAGTGAGATTCCGGCTCTGAATCTGAATGGCTTTGTAGTTGAGACCAGAACCAATTAGATTTGTCAGACTTGACTCTTAGCATGCGCAGAGTGACAGGAAGTCGGTGAATCGCGGACTTCTGATGTTGGAACTGACCAGAGGTCGCCAGATGTCGTGATTCTTGGTGCTGACCAAAAAGAGCGCGGCTTCTAGGGACGAGAATGGATTATGACCTGTCATGCCCAGAACCTTCGCTTTTATGGTCAGCTAACTGGAGAATATCCGAGATTATAATCCATCAAATCTTTTCGCTCGCGCACGATTGGTCTAAACACGTCACGTGACCGAATATCCCCCAGATATCCGAGAATATACCCAATTTTCAAAACTGCGCGCGTTGCGTAAAAGATTTGAAAGGTAATAAACACGATAGTCTCCATTTGGGGCGAAAATATGCTCGGATATTTGTCCTTGGACATTATCTGTTCCTCGAAGCTCACAGTTTTCCTCGACGCTCTCGGAAAACTGTTCGCTTCTCGGAACAGATAATGTCCGCGGACAAATATCGTAGCATATTTTCGCCCCAAATGGAGACTATTGTTTATATATTTCTAATTTTGAAAACCGCGCGGGTTGTGAAACTTTGAAAGTTAATAAACACATAGTAGGGCTTGCCTCAAGTTGCTCGGCAAACTGTTTGGTAACTTTTCGTATTTCGAGCAACTTTTTTTGTTTCGAGCAAGGTTTTGAATTCTGAGCAACTTCTAGTTTTCTGGATAACGGAGCAACTTTTAGTGCTTTACTTGACCATATTTGACAATGTTACAGTAGACAATTTGTGAATTTCCTTTGAAAAAGGAGCAGCTCCTCTTCCCTGGGGAAAGATGTATGCAGCCAGGCTGCTAGGTCAGTGGTATTTTGAAGAAAATACAAAATGGCGGACGGAGGTTTACACTCCGCTGGTTCGACTGTTTCAGATGACAAAGGTCATTCAGATTCTTTGAGGGTAGCAGCAGAAGCAGGGACAAGACTGAGTACTCTAGTATCTCGAGCAGCTTGTGGCAAGCCCTAACAATAGCCTCCATTTGGCGCGAAAATAAGCTCGGATATTTGTCCTTGCACGTATCTGTTTCTCGAAGCTCACAGTCCCCCTCGAACTACGTACGCTCTCGGAACACTTCCAGATAATGTCTGCGAGCAAATATCCTCTAAACTGCTGAATATTTGCGTTCACTGACGCATTGGGGTAAATGTCGAGTTGTAATGCATGTATTCTATGGTTTTCATTGATGTTGTAATTTCCCTAAACAAAGGGAAACGCTTAAAAAAACCCTTGTACCCAAGCAAACTGACTTGCCCAAATATTGGAGGGCGCGGGGAGGGGCTGCAGCCCTTCAGCCCCTCGGCTACCTCCACCCTCCCGGCCCGTACGCCTATGATCACCGGTCATGCCCAGAGCTTTTAGAAGCCCAAGCGTTGTCAATCACAAATAAACTTAAGTTTAGGTAGAAGATATATTAGTGTGTAACATGTTCAACGTGGAGGAAAACCGTCCAAACGAAGACTGAATAAAACGTGACAAATTTTCAACATAAGTAATATTTGCACTTTTTTTCAAACTTGCTGACAGTGCACAGAGTATGCTGTGCGATTATTTCATTGGTCTGTCTTCCTCTCTTCTAATAATTTTGTGGCGAAGTCAAGAGAACATGATTATGGTCTTTTGGTGTGGGAGATTTGAATCTTCCTCTCTGCAAATTCATCATCAGAGAGTTTGACCAATTATACCATTTCGATATTAACATTGGGATCAGTTAAAAGTCGCTCAGGTTTACTTCTGTCTAATAACACGGTCTCCACCAAAAAAGGTACAATGAAAAAGTAAATTTTGTGAGTAGATTAATAAGAAAACATGTAAAAATCAACTACTCTCAAATAAAATTGACGCGCCTTATCGTTAACTGAAAGGTTTGAATGCCGCATCCCACTGAAAACGCTACAAGAATCTCGTTTTGTAGGCTTCATGTTGTAAGATTTCGATAAGGGAAAAACCAGAGCAACAAACCAATTAAAAGAGATACGCTTCGTACAAGAAATTATCAAGATAAGAGAGTGAATATAATTTACGAGGGATTACCCTTTATCCTGTCTTGACTGGAAACATCTGCTCACTCTGAAACTGCGAAACTGGACAGTACACAGGCTAAAGACAAATAAATACCATGTCTGAGAAACTAAATAGGGAAAGAGTAAAACCTGTTTTTAGGGAAAAAAACGTCCTAAGAACTCTACCCTTTTCAGCAGGAATGCAATTAATGAAAACCAAGAGCAATAAACCAATTAGGAGTGATTCTTTGTATGTAGTGGCTCCTGGATAGCAAATTTAATATTCGGTTTACCGTTCGACCTTGTTTTTCACCAAAATGAAAAGCCTGGCAACAATTTAATTACAGTAGCATTACTAAATTTCTAATTAAGATAAAAAGTGCTCCTATAATGTAGAGAAAGCAATTAAGTTAAACCGTAGTTTTTTCTCTTAACTGGGAGTCTGGAAACCAAGTGGAATGCAGCTGGAAAGAAAACACGTGGACTGAACTTATGAAAGATACGAAAGGAGAATTCTTTACGAACAAGGCACTTTGGTTGACCCAACCAGCATCATTATGGATAAAAAAAAGACTAGATGACGTCGTGAACAGATCTTTTTCTGTTCAGTAGGAATTCAATATATTACATACATTTGATTCTTTGCATGACAATTGATCGTTTAAGTAAAAATGAAAGTTCCCGTTTTTCTAGTCGCCTTTTTGCTAGGCGGTCTTCTACAATTCCACGTTTTACTAGTCGACGTTTTTGTAGTGTGCATATTTCAAGTCTGTGTAGTGTTGCAAGTCCAGTCCAGTCCTTCCACTTCCAATCTTAACGATGACGTCATCTCATTCCCAGTGTCCTTTTCCACCCTCAGAAAAAACAGTTCAGGTTTCGATTGTAGTCGGTCGTGGTTTCGCAGAGCTAGTATTTGAGGCCATCTAAACGGTTCTAAAGGGATCTGTATTTTACTGCACTAAGTTTCTGGAATATGGAAGATCTTCAGCCAATCTCTGATGCGGAACAAGCTGCATTCTGTGTAGAATTGGCGAAGCGACTCAGCATGCTGCGAAGACAAGATCATTTATGCGACCTAACTTTGGTGGCGAAAGATGACAAAGAACTCAAAGCCCACAGAAATGTGCTTGCTGCAGCAAGCCCATTCTTCTTCAAGCTTCTTCAGAGCGACATGAAAGAGAATCGAGAAGGGATTGTTCGGTTTGAAGAGATCTCGGGTGCTGTAATGGAACATGTCTTGGAGTTCATCTACACAGGAAGTGTCGAGGTAACTCAAGAGAATGTCGGGGATCTTATCGCTGCAGCGACTTATTTTCTCATTCCAGGATTGAAAACAGTTTCTGGGCGATTTCTAGAACGACAGATGTCCAAATCAAATTGCATTTCAACATTTTATTTTGCTGAGATGTACCAGTGTGACGAACTGATCACCAACACCAGAAAGTTCATCCACGCGAACTTTGCATCTGTGGCAGAAATGGAGGAGTTCTTAAACTTGGAAGTTAAAGAAGTCGAGAGGTGGATTTCGAGCGACGAAATTTCAGTTGCTGTTGAAGCAGATGTGTTTAAGATCATTTTAAAGTGGATCGAACAAAACAAAAGTGAGCGAAAAGCATCGTTTGAACAATTGTTTCGTCACGTTCGACTGGCTTTCCTATCGCGTGATTTTTTAATCGATGTCGTGACAAACGAATTCGTGGAAGGGAACTCTGATTGTTTAAAGTTGATCTCCAAAGCTTTAAAACTGACTGGGTTTTCAAGTAAAGGAAATCTTTCGCAGTTGCCGAGAAAAGGGCTTGAAAGCCGCGCCATTGTTGCTTGTGGAGGGAAATACACTTTGTGTTATCTCCCAGAGAAAAACGAGTGGAAGCGTTTAGCAGACGGGTTGACAGAGAGAAGCCAAGGATCTAAGATGATGAGCTATCGTGATCAGCTGTACGTCTTTCCTCCATATGCTAAGGCAGAGAGGTATGATCCCGTTTTTAATGGCTGGTCTACTTTGGACTTGCAATTGTCCGGCACCACAAGGCCTGCTGAGGTGGCTGTCGTCAGAGGCGAAATTTACACGATTGAGGTCAACACATCAACGAAAAAAACCACCATCAAAAGATACAATATTGAGCGGTGTTCTTGGCAGACGATTTTGTCATCCCGCGAGGGCTGCAGGGAAGAGTCGTGTGTTGTTGCGACTGGCAATCATCTGTATGTTTGTGACGGGAGGATAAACGATGACTACGTTACAAAAGCTGAGAGATTCGACATTGTGGAAAGCAAATGGGAGGAAATCGCGAGCTTGCAAGAATATAGAGTCGGTTCTTTTGCTGTGGCAACTGAAGGGAAGATTTTTTGGCCGGTGGGAGGTTGCATAGATCTAGAGGCCTAGTGTGGCAGACGTTTTACGTG
>JAHPZR010011204.1:0-2500 GCA_019787425.1 Platygyra sinensis | reverse complement strand
TCTATTATTTTTAAATCTCTCAGGATTTTTTGCAAAGATATATCGCCTCGGAAAATTTCCAAAAGATTCAATTGCCCTGGCATGTTAGTGCGCATTCTGAACTTTCTTAATTCAAAGAAATAAGTCCGGAGGAAGCAAATACTCACTTACGTAGCAAATACGCACTGAGGCTGATCGTCGAAGCAAATACGCACTGAGGCTGATCGTCGATCGTTAAGAACAGGCATTAGCATAAGCATGGCGGAAGCGAGGACGCCCTCAAGTGTAGGCACGTACTTAGGCATGCGCAAATTTGATAATAACCTTTTTTTGGTGCTATACCTTCTTGATACGGTAAAACAAGATGGCGGACTTTCGCTCGTCGGCTAATGCGCGGGCTTACAGCAGCAAATTCTCAGTTGGCACAAGCATAAGCGCAAGCACAAGAAGCACAAAAGCATTTGTTCTGCTTGTGCTTACGCTTTTGTTTGTGTTGCTTGTGTTGTGCGCGTCTTCACTGCCACGTGCTTGCGCTAATACTTGTGCTGTGAACGCCCTTATTACCGTTGTGCTAATTAACAATTAGATTTTGAGCTCGAGATGTCAATGAGGTGATAGTTGATGAGGTCGAAGGCCGAATCAACTATCTCCTCATAGAAATCGAGAGCGAATAATCTAATTGTTTTAGTAAAATTCTTACTAAAGTTTAGTTCAAAAAACGGTTTCCAATTATTTTTCGACGTATTATTAAACTTTGGACCTTACAAAGATCGCCCGGATTGAGTTGGCAATTAAAATTCGTATACGCGTGCGGATCATTTTTTCAATAATTTCAACTTTTTTAAACCAAGAAACTGTAAATGTCCCTCGTTTAGGCTTCCCAGGATTTTAATTATCCATTTTCATCAAAAGTTTCCCCCAAAACTTTGGCAAAACGAAAAAACGTTGCTATTTCGTAGACGAGTTCCAGCCACAGCACACTAATGGCTGATAGTGTGCAATGGCTCAGCCAATCAGATTGCAGCATTAGTAGAATTCTACTAATTATGTTTATACTTGCGCTTATGTCGTAGTGAAAACTGGCTTTAACATCCACTGTCTCGTTCCAAACCTAGACTTTTTTAGTTGGTCAAAGAAAACAAGGGGGAAAGTTCATCATAATGATTTGATCAGAACTAAGTGCTATTTTACAGAGTAGCTTAATCAGGTTTTAAAATTTCCGAGCATATCCAAACATCACAATAGGCAAAGACCAAACCGCAACACAGTGAACTCTGCATGTGATTGTCCTATATTCTACGATATGGGGTGCATGCGAGTGTGTACTAAAATAGTAAGGGTATTTCACTCATTCGCCTACTTAAAAAAAAAAAAAAAAAAAAAAAAAAAACAGCCAAGCTCAACAAGCCCTTGATTCTGTTTGAAAATAAGCGCTGTTCTTGTAATTAAATGTTAAACTGCTGCATTTCAGCTACGGTAAAGGTTTCTGAGACCACTGCTGTCCATTTCAAACAGTGACACTTAGAGGAGTGAATATCTCTACATTGTACTTGAGCGCTTTTTAACTAACACTGATGACCGATTTTCCGTCTTAGGACTCAAGAGTGGGCGTCAATGAACTTTCTCTAACTGATAAAGTTGATAAAAAAATCAGCTAACGATTGAAGCATGTATTATCAGTTCAGTGATACAAAAAAACGACAACAACAGAAAACAAGAACGTTAACAATACTTTTATTGAGACTCTTGTCATGTAGATAATCATATAAACTTTAATTGACCGTGTCCCTCTTTCATGGGTGTGAAAATAAGAACTAAGATACTATCTGAATCTTATTAAACCCTTTCCACAATATATTAGTTCAACGATTAAACCATCCAATGATTAACGTCAATCAAATTAAACTGCCGATAAAAAAATCCATGTACTGCTGTTAATCAATTGTACTGTTCTTAGTGTTCCTTAAGGTGATCATGATTCCTCAGAAGTAAAAGATCCCAAAGGATTTTTAACTTTTATGTTCCTTGCGGAACACTTTTTCGAAAAACGCAATAAAAAGGATTTGTCGCAATTCTCACAAAAAGAGATATGATGAGCTAAAATCGCGTGCGTCATTCCATCGGTTCGAGTTACACTTTGCGTTAGCTGGAAGCCATGATTTTTAAGGAAATACTTCCGCAACAGTGTAATATATAGTTTACGGGAAAAAAATACACAATTTTGAACTACCTCAACTGAAAACGTTCCAGGAGTTGTTGTTTCGAAGTCATAATTTCCATCCTCGAGTGAAGGTTCTGTACACGCTTTTGGCTATAATTTTTTTTTTCCTTATAAACATTTTTTTTCTTCAACTTAAAGATAACTATTTTGTGCAGTTAACCTAGCATTGAAAAATATAGGTCACCGTGGTCTTTCAAGAGAGAACGAGCATTTAGGTGCACGCGCTCATTTGCGCGAGCAAAGCTAACACTAGAACGGAACGCTATAATTTGAGTATACTTTATATTATATTAACATATT
>JAHPZR010011203.1:5000-12710 GCA_019787425.1 Platygyra sinensis | reverse complement strand
TATACCCAGCCCGTTTTATGAAGCTCGATTTGGCGTAGAAATTTTCGTAGAGCTCTACGACTCTACGCTTTCATCACCAGTCTTGTTGAAAAGATACATGTGTACTTTCTACTTCATAGACTTTACTGTAATTGTGTATTGTTACTATGGTTACCTGCCTATTTTGCAGCACATTTGATTTCAATTTGTTGCATATTAGTCTCATATATCTCATATTAAAGATAGATTTTATTGTTATTACAGTGTTATTACGGTTTACAGTGTGTTAATCGTTTTCAGTGATTCAGTATCGAGTTTACCGTGTACCATCTACGTTCTACGCTCTACGATTCTATGTATGGAGGTGCATGGAGCTTGTTGAGTGCCATTGCGGTTAACAGTATTTTAATGGTCTTTTTAGTTTAAAATTCAATATTGGGTTTACCCTCTACCATCTACGCTCTATGCTGTACGATTCTATGTACAGGCATAGAAGCTTATAGTTATTGTAGCAAACAGTAAAGTGCATGGGGATTGTTGAGTGTTATGGTTGACAGAATTTTAGTAATCTTTTTAATTTACAATTCTGTATGGAGTTTTCCCTTTACCAGCTACTCTCCTCGATCTATGCTCTACGCTCTACGATCCACTCTTTAAGCTCTACCAGCTACTCTGTACGATACGCTGTACGATCTACTCTCTAAGCTCTAAAGCTACCAGCTACTCTCTCTATGCTCTACAATCTATCCTCTACGCACTACCTGATACTTTCTGCACACTACACTCTACGCTGTACGATCTAACCAAGCTCTACCAGCTACTCTCTGCACTCTACGCTCTACGCTTTACGATCTACCCTCTACTCTCTATGGACTACCTGCTATCCTCTACGCTCTACACTGTACGATCCACCCAAGCTCTACCAGCTACTCTCTGCACTCTACGCTTTACGATCTACCCTCTACTCTCTACGCACTACCTGCTATCCTCTACGCTCTACGCTGTACGATCTACCTAAGTTCTACCAGCTACTCTCTGCACTCTACGCTCTACGCTTGACGATCTACCCTCTACTCTCTACGCACTACCTGTTATCCTCTACTATCTACACTTCACTATCTACCATCTACTCTCTAAGCACTACCTGCAACTCCCTGCACTCTATGCTCTTCACTGTACGATCTACCATCTAAGCTCTACCTGCAACTCTCTTTGATCTACGCTCTACGCTCTACGATCTGCCCTCTAGGCACATGTGCTTGTAAGATATTAGTATTGCAACTTACATTTTTTTCTTTAATAATCTTTTTAATTTACAATTCTGTATTGAGTTTTCCATCTATCAGCTACTTTCAAGGTTTGAAAGATGTGATCACCTTTTCAAAGTTAATGTAGTAAAACAGAGATCAAACCATTAGAGTACTTCGCCGATTTCAAAGTCAAAACCAAAACTGTAACCCAAATAATTTATTACCTTCTAACTACTGTTATTCTCTATTGTTAACTTTCTCATTTTTCCAGTTCAGCTCAGATCTTAGAACTAGATCGTGTAAGGTTAATGAGTATAGCCCTATATATTCTTAATTGCTAGGGTATCTAAAAGATAGTAATGCTGCGGAACATTCAGTTGATAGTGACATATTTTATACTCAGTGATTCATCTATGGCAGCGCGTTGCAAGACTTACGCATTAACCTTTATTTCTTAAAGTAGTGTCAAATCGTGAGGAATCTGTCCTTGGATACATCAATTTCATGTATTGACACATCGATGGCGAGGTGTAACAATTAATTAGGGATCGTGACTATAGAGCACATAGTGATCTACATATATGTCTGGACATAGAACGGTACACAACACTGACCCTCCCTTTTACCAGATCGTGAAAATCGAAAGATGAGGAAATTGTAGGAGCCGAAATCTAACTAACAAATTCTCAACTGCGGTGTACACGTCCGTCGCAATGTGCGAAAACGCCCAAGCCTAAGTTCATGTTTAGATGTAAAAGAATAGAACGATCGCAACATATATGAAATTTTGTTTAAATTATCCTAAAAGCTTCCGTAATGACGATTTCTCTTCATTTATTAAGAATTACACCAAAGACTGGCAAGACCGCAGCTAAGAAATGACATACTAAGTTCAAAACTAAGATGCCCCAATTAATCGTCCGAATTTATAAACTTTCACATACTGCATCAAGAACAAACGCAAGAGTTATGAAACTCACTATCTTCTTCACATCTTTTTCAGACAAATCAGCGCAAAACATAACCACCATTAAACCTTTCTCACTGGAATCCACACGAAAAGTTGGAGTTGACATTCGTGACGCAGTGCACTCTAGTAAAAAGTGGCGCAGTGCAATCTGGTTAAATGCAATGCATTCTGGTAAAGTGATGAATTCGAGGATTTGTGTTGCTGATCGCTTGCTACCCTCGTTCCGCAGCAATTATCTTTGTCGATTAGGTATTTGTAGAAATTTTAAGTTTTTAAAATGTTTAAATTAAGAATAACCACAAAGCAATAACTAATAATTGCTACGGAGCGAGCGGAGCGAGCGAGCAGCAACATAATCAGGATTTAAGAAGAATATAATTATACAAGTGAGTACGAATTCTCGAATTCATCACTTTTTACCAGAATGCATTGCGAACGCTTTGAAATCGTTTAAAAGCTGTAGGCGTGGGAATAAATTTGAGACCCCTTGACAGTAGATTAATTTTTTCGCATCAGTTCGGAATCTGAGAGGTTTTTGATTTATCGTCTCTGTGATTCTAGTGTTTTTTGATGGATATCGCGTCTAAGCCTTTTTCTCCATTCGTTGCGTTTCTTAGTATGAATGACGCGCTTTGGAACCCTTTCCCTTTTAGACTGATCTGTAGACATAAATGAGACATCGGGATAAGCTACAGGCCCTGTATTCTGCTCTTTCTGAATGTTTAACAGATGACAAACTGTCTAATTGTCGGCTCTCGCTCGTTGCCGTATCGCATATATTATAAATTCATGTGTCTGTCCGCTTATTGACAATAAAAATTAGCCAATGAGCGCGCGAGAATTTGTGCTGTTATCGTAAAATCATGTTTTGTAAATTGTAAAGTGTCATTTCTTTATTGAGACTTCTTAATTAGTTTTTGTTAAGAAGTGGTATTTAACTAAGTTTTTTCTTTCCAAATTTTCCTATAAACACGAAAACAAAGCATTTTAAATACCATTAAACTAACTGGCTCTGCGATCTAGGTTATTTGGACGGCATCTCTTTTCTCTTTAGTCCGCCTGCATCAAAGAGTAACTTACTTAAGTGTTCTTTTCTTGAGTTGCAATCATACAGTAAGATTTGTCAATGTTAATGAAAACTTGTCAAAACTATTTTTAAACTTTTATTCAGAATACTGTTTCTTCAATACACTTACTTGGGACTGCAAAATACAACCCGAAATGTTTTTCGAACCCTCCCAAAATGTTTTGTCAAACCAATATTCAGTAGTACTAGAAGAAAGTTTCCGTTTGATCATTTCGTAACGCCATTCCCTACAACAATGGAAAGCAACGCTTATTCATTGTTGATGTCATCTTGCGCTTCACCAGTTTCTTTTTTTCCGTCGCATTTAAACTTCCCAAATTCGCAAGAAATTTCCTCAAGTAACAAGTACGTATTAATAGGAACTTCAGAAAAAAGAGTATGCAGACAGCGGCAACAAACATAACATAGATCACGCATGGTATATTCAGCTTCACGTTTCGTATGTTACTACACAAATCTTCATAAGTGACGGTTACAAAATGTGACAAAATTTAATAAGACTAAAGGTGCTTTTCTCTAAGAAAATCCAACATTGGATTTTTAAATCCGAATCTTCTTTACGAGACAGATCAATCTAAGATCTTTCAGATCATGGTGCGTCAAAGGAACCAAAGAATTCACTTCCAGAATGGATTCTTCTTCTTCTCCAGTAAAGAAACGCAAAATCCGTTTTCGGATTCCTTCGGATTTAAGATCCAATCTTGGATTTTCTTAGAGAGACGCACCCTAAAACTAAAGCGAGTTGATCATTCAACTTCTACCGGCTGATCTCAACATCTAATGGGACCATTTTATTCGAGCAAGTTGGGAATGTGATTTACATGAGACCAATAAAGTGACCCACTTGATTTTTTAATGACGATATGTTTTGCCCAAATATGGTTCTTCAGTTCTCATGTATCAATTTTATGATCAAATAAGGACAATGAACCTTGCCTGCGTCAGCTCCTATTTGCTCGTGTTAGCGCAATTCATGATGTCACAATGACGTGAACCTTCCAGTTAGCTGCAAATGATGTCACCGGTCCATGGTGCAGTGCAACAGCAGCTTTAATTTATGCTTTTTCAGTTTACAACATGGCAGCAGATTAGAACACCTGAACTTCTAGCACTTTAAGACAGGTCACTGTAAGTATCTGCAATATCGATTTGTATTGATTTTTGCCAAATTTTGTGCAACCTCCCTATTTGATTGACATATCGGACGAGCCGAGGTGAAGGAAAATGGTAAGACCGGTCTCAGGCCTTTGCGTCTGGTGGGCAATTTCCTTTCTATGCCTCAGTCTCCTGTGTTTACTCGGTCCATCTCTTCAGAAGGTAGGACCGAGGCCTGTGGACTTGTTCTCAGGTTTCATGGTTTCACTGCTTATCAGTGTGTCTGAGCCGATGTCGGGTCACTAAACCAGCACCCATTGATCAATCACTCACTCCTAGTTACTGCGCCAGTATCCCTCCTCGTTAATTGACCCTTTGATGTTGGGGGATGAGGGGGTGGGGGTGAAACTAACAATTTTGGAATCTTGCTAATCAGAAATGCACGGAGAAACACAAACTCGGAAAAATGAGAGTCAGTGTTTATTTGTCAGTTTTCTAGAGAGAATGTGGGAAATAGAAGTAAATATCATCACTTCTGCATGCATTGCGTGCTCTTTGTTTTTGATTGTGTTTCAGTGCAAAACAATCAAACCATCAAAACATTGGTGAGGCCCTTAGCATATACTATTGAGACAAGGGAGGTTCTACCATACTTCATTGATAGCAAGTGAAGTCTAGGACCGAAGAAACGGCAAAATGTATCAGTATTTCTTATTTCTTGTGCTTGCAAGCTAAAATTGATTAGTTTAGGAAAACTGAGGTTGCAGCGCACTGAATCCATCAACCATGTGGCATATGACTGCAATTCATATACAATATTAGGCGTGAAGCAAGCTACATTTGTGGGGTCAATATGAAACGAGAAGTGTTAATATAAATAACGATATAAAGTCAAAGCAATGTCCAGAACAACTTGAATTCCCGACTGTAAATGAAAGGATCAGCACTCGATATTTTTTCCAGCCGCTTGAAACACACCAATAGTTTACAGCCGACGGCACTTCCCAAATTGATGCATTCAACTGTGTCTCGAAACGTAGTCAACAAATTTCAAGTAAATCCTAGACTTAGAGCGTAGAGAGCAGAGAGTAGCTGGTAGAGCTTAGAGGGTAGGTCGTAGCACGTACAGCGTAGACTGGTAGCGCTTAGAGGATACATCGTACAGCGTGGAGCGTAGAGTGCAAAGAGTAGCTTAAGGAGGCAGCGTGGCCAAGTGGTCAGCGTGTCGGACTCGCAATCAGGCGGTCCCGGTCTTGAGTCCCGCTCTGACCACCACCAGGATTTGTTTCTCGGTAGCCCCAAGTTTAAATCCTCAGCCACGCTTGTAAATAGCCAACTGGTTTGCCTCCGGCCAGTTGGGATTCTTAACAATGTTATGTTCAGTTATGAATATGCCCCACTAGCACTTGTCCTACAAACACTGCCGAGGGTAAATAAAAGTTGCATTAAGTGCTTAGAGAGTAGAGGGTAGATCGTAGAGCGTAGAGCGTACATCATAGAGTGTAGAGTGCACAGAGCAGCTGGTAGAGCTTAGAGGGTAGATCGTGTAAATGACGGTTGCAATAAGTGCTTAGAGCGTAGATCGTTTAGCGTAGATCGTAGAGCGTACACCGTAGAGCGTAGAGTGCACAGATTAGCTGACAGAGCTTAGAGGGTAGATCGTGTAAATAAAGGTTGCAATAAGTGCTTAGAGAGTAGAGGGTAGAGCGTAGAGCGCAAAGATTAGTTAATAGAGCTTAGAGGGTAGATCCTGTAAATTAATAAAGGTTGCAATAAGTGCTTAGAGAGTAGAGCATAGATCGTAGAGCATAGAGTGCAAACTTGATACACAAAATCTAATATTTACCGCTTCTCTTTGGAAAACCAGTAGTTTCGGCAATGGCTGCTGCACAGGCGTTCCAGAATGATGGATTTCTTGCCATTGGCCAATCGTCCGAAGCAGACTCAGCACTATATAAACAAATTTAAGCCACCAGTGCTCTCGTTTCTTCTGTAGACCATTGCCTCTTCTGACGTTCTTCGCTAAACTTTGGTGGAGCTTTGTTGGAAAATAAAGTTCTCCTAGCCCTAAAAGAAGAAACATAACAGACATTTCTCAGATAAATATGATAAATTTAAAAACTGTTGCAACTGAATTTTACAAGACGAAAACAAGGAGCTTGACTGGACAATGGATGTCGCACCTTCCTACTTCAACTCAGTCGGTAACAGCGAGGAAAACGCAGTTTTTCGTTCCGTCACAGTTGCTTAAATCGACTGGTGCATACTGGTGCATTATGCTTGCCGTACATGTAAACTACTTAGCTTTCGGTTGAAAAAGTGTTTTAGTTAAGCACCAGTGGCTGAAAGCCACGATGAACTAAACTTCTGCACCTTCTCGATACACCGAAAAATATGGAAATAATACGTTGTTCGAAAAATGTCATAATTTTATGCCGTAAAGTTTCGCAAATAGGATCTTCGAGACAATAAATGATTCTTAAGATCTAAAACGAAACAACAGTACACTTTTGGCCCCCAAAATAAACGTAAAATCAGAGAAAACAGGAAACAAACTTACCCTGAAAACTTGCTCGTGCTGGCAGAGTCTTCCGCCATGTTGGAAATGTGTGAAAATAATGCATTGCAGTCTTAGTGCACACACCACCTGCTCTTTAATGGCTCAAAACGTAATCAGGGTTCGTACAGGTCATGGAAAACCTGGAAAGTCATGGAATTTTACAATTTCATTTTCCAGGCCTGGAAAGTCCTGAAATTTAGGTGTAGGTCATGGAAAGTCATGGAAAATCAGTATGTTTTCTATGAATGAAAGGCATTAAGATCCAAAGTTGAAAAATTAACTGGCGAGTCCAAAAATCAAATGCAATTTCAGCTGAATAAATGATTGTTTTGACACTGCTGCCGGAGGGCAGTAGCTTAACTTAGGTCATGGAATATTTCAAAAAGTCATGGAAAAAGTCATGGAAAGTCATGGAATTTTGATGGGTCATAAGTGTACGAACCCTGGTAATGCAATACTGCCACGTATGTAAATAAAAAAAAACGTCTGGGCTGCCTGTGTCGATACAAAGCTGTAATGAAAGTCGGTTGTTATGTAACAGTAGATGAAGGCGGTAACTATGTCACGTTTCACAAGCTGAACGATTAAAAAGATAAAAAGATAACAAACGCGCAGTCAGACAGTGAGTAACCGTGAGTTTTAAAGCGTGGTTACAACCGCACTGCGGTTCTTGTTCCAGTTAAATTCCTAAATAGAGGTGTTTAATAACTTTGGCCTGTTATGACTACGCTTCGAGTCGAAGCTAGGCAGAGAACAAGACATTTTCCTT
>JAHPZR010011202.1:0-34072 GCA_019787425.1 Platygyra sinensis | reverse complement strand
GAAAACATGTGAGATGTACAATACTTCAACAAACGAATGGCAGTTAATTGGAAGTTTGAATGTTTCTCGTGCATATGGCAGTATGGTGTGTCTGAAAGGAACACTCTATGTGCTTGGTGGCGTAAGTGGCCTTGGGCAAAGTGAATTGAGTGTTGAATGCTATGACCCTACAGAGGACAAGTGGATCTGGAAGACAACAATACCAGTGAAAATGATCTCCAAAGACAGCAACAATGCGTTCACCGGCTCTGTTCTGAAACTCTCCAAAGGAGTACTAGACAAACTTAATGTTGTTAAGGAATAGTTGACAATTGACCGTTGCGGTTTCAAAATCCGCTGTGATCTGAGACCTAGATGTCTCACAGCGTTTGACAGAGTGAGATCTGGGTTTGACAATAGATTAGTTGTAAGTGTCTCCAGTAGAATAATTTTCAAATATTTTTCTGGAAAGTTTTATTTCAATTTTCTCATTTCTCGCGACTAACGTTCAGCAGAATTGATGAATACATTTACTTAGTATTAAGTATGTTTTAGTTGTAGTTGCAACCCAGGCGGTTAACAAAATTTTTTCGATAGCCAAGTTGTTTGGTGTTTATTTTCTTGAGATATCAATGATATTTAGTGTCCTTCAGCTTAATATGCAACGAAAAGTGTAAACTATTTTTTCAAAGCAACTCTCTGCTCAAAATATAATTTGTCATGCCCAGAGCCTTCGCTTTTACGGTCAGCGGCAGGGGAGGAACGAGGTTCTGGGAACGAGATTGGTTGTTTACCTAAAATGCATAAGATCATTACTTGACCCGAAATTTGCTCGTTCGAGACTTAGGGCGCGTTCGTTTGGGATCAATCCGGAATAAGAAAAATTGGAATAATGCGAGTAAGCGTTTGTTTGGGAGCTATTCTCATTCCTGAATGCCTGGATTTCCTTTCCGGCTATTCTGTTCCCGGGAACTGAATAGCCGGAATATATTCCGGAATATATTCTTATTCCGGAATGTCCCAAACGAACGCGCCCTTAGATAGGTCAATTGGACTAAATTATGGAGAATAGTTCTTGTAAGCGGCCACTGGGGTTGTAAGAGAAAGATGGTCAGCTGCGGAAGCTTGCGAATTGCCCAGCTAACATTGGGAATGCAAATGATACTACAAAATTGTTATTTTTTGTTGTTGTTTAATTGTCTTGTGCAATGCCGAACTATTGGTGATAATTGCATGTACACAGTACTTCATATTTCAGTACTAGGACCCTCGGGAATGCTGTGTCTGATTAGTGCTTCAAATAGCACAAACACATCATAAATACTTCTTACTACGGGTTCGGGAACGATTTCTATTCATGAGGAGCGGCTTCAAATTTCTGAGGCGGGTCGAAGGCAAAACGAGTCAATTTGAAATCGTTTTTAAGTCATTGGCACGCTTTAGTACACTCTTTAGAGTAAACGAAAGTATTAAACTTTTAATTGCTATCAGAGATAAGTTAAGAAAATTTGACGATAAATCACGAAACAGCAACAACAAAGAAACGTTTATTAAATTTAAGCCGGCCGTGCGGGAAAGTACGGCCCGCTAAATTGACCAAGCACAGCGTCCGTTTCTTGGTGGCGAAACCCCCTGGTGGCGAGATGACCGGATACCGTGACAAGGGATCGAGACAATAAAGCACATACACATACGATACACATCTACCTCCCCTTTTACCAGAAAATCGAAAAGATGAAAATCGAAAGATGTGAAAATTGTAGCAGCAGAAATCTCACTTATAAATTCTGTACCGGTACGCATTAAAATTGTCTCTAAGAGTGTTGACCTTGTCGAGGACGCGTCCGTGGTCCGGCATCGCCGGATGTGTTAAAATGCTAAAACTTTAAGTTTAAATTCATGTTCGGATGAAAAGGAGTAGACATGTAGATCGTAGCATATATGAAATAAGTGTGTTCTACAGTTTCCATTTGTGTTAATTATTCTACAAGTTTTAGTAACGATGATTTCTCTTCTAAGAATTCGACCACGGAGGCGAGACTGCTAAGAAATGACCGCACACTAAGTTCAAAATGAGATGTCACAACTATTGATCTAGATTTACAAACTTTCACGTACTGCATTTAGAACAAAAGCAAGACTGAGTTGTGAAAGTTAATAACGATCTCCTGCACATCGTTTTGCAAGTAAATCAAAACAAAAATTCTCGTTGGAATCCACGCAAAAAGACGGTTATGTCATCCTCGTGTTGTTCGTGGCGCAATGCACTCTGGTAAAAAGTGGCCCCCATTCTGGTAAAAAGTGATGAATTCGAGAATTCGTACTCCCTTTTATATATTCTTTTTAAATCCTGATTATGTTACTGTTCGCTCGCTACGCTCACTCCGCAGCAATTAACTTGACTTATGTAAAATTTGCCTTTCCTTTATTTCAGGGTCCAATTGCTGCTTGCAAAATGTATATTAAGTTCAAATTCTGGTGAAGAAAAGGGCACTTGCACGCTATATCTATTCAATCTCACAAAGCACCCAACCCAATAACAATTGCAATTGATTTCCTATCAGTACGATTCAAATATGTCTTGTGCAAATCAATTCTTCATAGTTCAGTTCATAGGGTAACTGTTAGCATACTTTAAGTTGTTCTCCCCTTCGGCAGCATTATTACCATTTAGGTATACTAGTTAAACCTTTTGCTACGGGTGACGTTCCTGTTGCCGTTGTTGTTGTGGTTTTCTCAAGCTCTAGTATTAGAGAGTTAGGGCCCGTCCACACTAATCCGTTTTCAAACGAAAACGGAGCTGTTTTGCTCCGGATACGGCTATCGTCCACAAACGATCACCAAAAACGGAGCCATTCGAAAACGCTCTCCAGAGTGGAGCGATTTGAAAACGATGCTTTTGGAAAACGCTGTTTGTTAATGTGGACGGAGAAAACGATGCTATCTGAAAACGGTGACGCCATCAAAATAGACACGACCGGGCGCCAGACCACTCGACCGTGAGTATTCAAAATGGCGGACAGACGCTACCATGTGGCTTCGCTCTTGATCGGAATGACTTCTATTATTTTGACGATCTTGCAAGCTCATTTGACCCCAGCTGAGGCGCCACTTAGATTTCACAAGAAGGAAACAAGAAAAACGGGAACTCTCTCGAAGCCCGCCCCCTGTTTTAGGTTTTGGTCGCTTTCCAGCTGTTCTTGCCACGGCATTTTTTAGAAGGAAAATATCACAGAATTCTAAACCACAACAACACTCAACAACAAAGAATTAAGAATGGCGAAAATTTCGCCGGCCGATATATTGAAATGCACATGCGTCGAGTTCATTTGAGCATATGCACTGAGGGTATAAAAGCTTTTTCAAAGCTGATACGGAGTTGTAGTATGGACGGGCGAAAACGATACGAAAACGATAAGTGTGGACGCAAATCTTTTTGAAAACGGAGCAAAACAGCTCCGTTTTCGTTGGAAAACGGATTAGTGTAGACGGGGCCTTAAAGTACCTACTACGCGACGCCGAAGACAACGTTAATTAAAAAATGACTTTATATTTTACTTACGAATCTCGCAATACTCTAAAGGACGTTCGCGCTAATTGTTTCTGCGCATCCTTACTGCGCACGCAAATTTACATGCCACGTCATCCATGAGCGCGCGCGCTAAGTCATAAAATAAAACATAGGCACGCGAGGCGTGTAGGAGTTATTTTTTTGTTAACTGAAAGGTTTCGGAGATAGCAGGATTAAATCGATGTCATGTAAAATGTTTTACTAAACAAACTACAGTAAACTGACACGTCTCCAAATTAATATAGATATCATCTTATTTTCTAACAGGCAATTTGATTCGTTCTTTGATACTACCCACACCGTGATTGGTGTGACATGCGCACATGCATTTCTGCGACATGAAAAACAGTGTCAAGTTACCATTTGTAACTAAGACTAGCAAGCATCTCGTGAAAACAGGTGCTGACGATTTGTTAGCTCTCATTGAATTTACTCCCTTGTGAAAAACAAAAGTGTCAAATTAAACTTTGTAACTAGAAAATTTAAATATATCGTTATATTTGCATGCAACAAGAACAAAACAATCGTTACCTACCTACACTATTGTAAACGTTAGAACTGTCTCAAATTTAAATAGTCTCGTCTCTTCTAAAACATGTCCTACGAACTAGAAGCGACAATTCGTGACCTCTAATTGAATTTACTCTTTGTGAAAAACAATAGCATCAAGTTCCCCTTTGTAACTAAAAATAACAGGAGGCCATAACTTGTTAGCTCTAATTGAATTCACTCCCATGTGAAAAAGAAAAGTGTCAAGTTACCATTTGTAACTGAAAATAGGAATATCTCGCTTTGTTTGTTCAAACATTTCATGGGAACAAGTGGTGACGATTCGTCAGCTCTAATTAAATTTCCTCCCTTGTGAAAAACAAAAGTGTCAAGTTACTATTTCTAACTAAAAATAGCAAACATGTCGGGGAAACAAGTGCTCACGAATCATCACCTCTAATTGAATTTACTCCCTTATGAAAAACAAGAGTGTCAAATTACCCTTTTTAACTAAAAATAAAAAGATCTCGTTACATTTGCATACAAGAAAAAAAAACAATTGTCGCTTCCACTTACTTTGTAAACGTTAAAACTGTTTCAAATCTATATATGTCTTTTGAACTAGAAGCGACGATTCGTGACCTCTAATTGAATTTACTCATTGTGAAAAACAAAAGTATCAAGTAACCCTTTGTAACCTGAAATAAAATACCCGGTATCTCTTCCCATTTGTTAACTACTTACTCATGAACTACTTCAAAACGCAAAGCTCATCTCGTTCATATAACTAGTCACCATTACACTGAAACAAACCAATGTATATAATGTAACTGTCACAATCCTCTCCAGTCCGGACTAAAAATCACAAACTGCTGCTGCAGACACCTACTGAAAAGCTGTCTAAACATGTCAACTTCTTTTTTGTTTAATATCCTGGGAATAAGAGGCCATAAATTGTTAGCTCTAATTCAATTCACTCCCATGTGAAAAACAAAAGTGTTAAGTTACCATTTGTAACTAAAAATAGCAATATCTCGTTTTGTTTGTTCAAACATTTCATGGGAACAAGTGGTGATGATTCGTCAGCTCCAATTGAATTTACTCCCTTGCTCAGGTGAATTAAGGCCTGGGTCTCGGGGGTGGTCTAAAATAAGAGAAATGAAAACTATCTCCAAGATGACAATTTAAGGTCAATTGTACGCAAGAGCTTTGTTAAATTCAGGTAGAATATATTACATTTGTCTGTCACGTGACTAACCACGCCCAATTTTGCACAAAATACATTAACTCGAAATTCCCACTAGTTAGCAATGAACTACTGAACCAGTTTTACATGTGAATAATGACTGTTAAAATTTACTTCGAAACACCGCCTGGAATGAGGCAAAATTATTTCATATGTTGTTCGTATTACAATTTAAGCTTGGAGAAGGACTGGCACTAGCAGAAAACAGCAAATAGAAATGGATCAGTTTTGCGTTCAATGCCATTCCAATCGCATTCTTAGACACCTACACCGAGTCAAAGATTCAATGTATAAAAACTTCACTTTTCTACGTGTCTAGTAGTGGGAATCCAAGTATGGTTTTTTCGCATTTTAGGGCGTAGTCAATCACGTGACCTTGTTGCCCCAAAGAGAAAATGCTTAATTTGTATCGCTTGACACAACTGAATATGCTAACACTGTAATTACGATGCAAAGCATGATCACTTAAAAATGATCCCAATTATTGCAACAAGTTTTGACCCAGGCCTTAATTCACCCGAGTGTGAAATTAATCTCTAATTAAATTTCCTTCCTTGTGAAAAACAAAAGTGTCAAGTTACTATTTCTAACTAAAACATAGCAAACATGTCGGGGAAACAAGTGCTCACGATTCATCACCTCTAATTGAATTTACTCCCTTATGAAAAACAAGGGTGTCAAATTACCCTTTGTAACTAAAAATAAAAAGATCTCGTTACATTTGCATACAAGAAAAAAAACAATTGTCCCCTCCATTTATTTTGTAAACGTTAAAACTGTTTCAAATCTAAATAGTCTCGTCTCCTCTAAAATATGTCCTTTGAACTAGAAGGGACGATTCGTGACCTCTAATTGAATTTAATTTACTCGTTGTGAAAAACAAAAGTATCAAGTAACCCTTCGTAACCTGAAATAAAAAATCTCTTCCCATTTGTTTACTACCGACTCATGAACTACTTCAGAACGCAAAACTCATCTCGTTCAAAACTAGCCACCTTTACACTGAAACGAAACCAATGTATATTACGTAACTGTCACAATCCACTCCAAACCGGACTAAAAATCACAAAGCGGCAACATACATGTCAGTCTTTATTATTCAATCACCAAAGTTCTTGAACTTAATACAATCATAGAACTCCCAAGACTTCATATAACCTCACTTAAGTTATCTTAAACAAGAAATTTTCTTTTTCTAGTTCTACAATTCGTGCTGGCTATTAATGTGATAAAGCGAAAACCCTGATAACATTGACGAGAAAAGATTAAGTTTCATTTATAACGTAGGTTCTCATCCCAGTAGTGAACAAGTACCATTATAAATGTAAAATCGTCACAGAATAATTTCTTTTTGTTCTGTTGACGAAATTAATCGTAGTCTCTTCGCTTGTCTCGTTGAAAATTATCACTGAAAATGATCAATGGATGCTGAAATTAACGACTCGCCCTCGACTCTGCAGCAATATTTAGGTTTCACTACAACACGCAAACGATTCGAACCTTGTCACAACCTCTTCACATTCCCACTAGTGCATTCCGCCCCCTTAAATACAATTGTTCCTACCATAGCAACCACATCAACATTAGTAGTAGAGCGGCTAACACTCATTTAATTCAAAACCTTATATAATGGGAAAAGCGCGCCCTTCATCGCGTGCTCGCAGTTATATCCCAAACACTATGTTTCTTTTCTTTCTTTGACATGATTATCCAATTGCTAAAGACTATCAAACCCGCCCACAAAATCCTCAGCATAACCCACAGAAAATGTCGAGGTAAACCCAATATATGAATACTTCCTCCTCTTTTACAGAAGAATAAATATGGCTGTTCTCAACTGTATCGGGATCAAATCTTCTCACATACCATTTACCTTTATAACACGAAATTTGATTGGTGTTTAATAGTAGATCCAATCTGATTGGTGTGACATACATACATCCATGAACCATGATCCACCCGCTCATAACATATCCCACGCGCCGACTAAGAGGTATTTTTTTTTTACAAAAAAATAACTCAACAAATGATAAGGCAGATGGCCATTGCTAGAGCTTTGACTGGATTTAACGATCTTGGACGTTCGGTGACCCCAATGTTGCTTTCGATCGATCATTTTCTCTACTGATTTTCTACGTTTAGCGAAAAAGTGAAAAAAAGTATATCGACTAGAAGTTTAAATTTTTGGCAAAATGCACCCTCGATTTCCGTTCTTAGTAGCTCTTCGTGCACCTGTGCGGCGGTCTCAAATGCCTCCTAAGGTCATTCCCTAGTATTGCACTGCGCATCCCTACTGCGCATAATTTTACGCGTGATTAGCGCGCGCGCATTAGAAAATGGCGGCTTTTTCTTTACGGCTGGACCTCGCCAAAGAAGTAAATCGTCATTTTCTCGAAAACGACTGCGGTGACCTATCATTTTTTTTAGTTGTTGTGAACTGAATAGTAAATTTCTCTAGGTAAAATAACTATGGGCCAATTCTCAGTGTTGAGGAAAAAACAATCGTCAGAAACGTGAATTTAGCAAGCAATCGTGACTATAATCATGGTGCTATTATAAGGATTTATATGGAATAAACAAGGTGCTGCTGCTCCTAAACGAACATGAGGACCCCTCATTTTTATTTCAAAATTTAAGTTTCTATATAATAAACAATCAATTGGCAAAGTTTGAGAAAAATCTCAGTGTAGGTTCTATTTCAGTGGAATGACTTTAAAGGGTTAAATTTTGTGAAAACGTTAGTAAGGTTTGGAATTATTTACGCAGCAGACCCACTTTTACAAAATATGACTAAGATCGTTTGCCTCCGTTGACTCACCTTCGATATTTTTAACTATAAACCCCTGTAGACCGTGCTCGATGATATGCGACAATTTTTCGAAATCAGTATAGTTTACCACACGCTTTATCTCTGAAACGAAGACGGTGACCCCCAATTTTTTTGCATTTCTGGCACAAGTAACTCATTATCTGCCTGCAGTAAAAATTTAAAAAAATTCTATCGACTGGAAAAATTTCGCGCGAACGTCCTTAAGTTATTTTCTTTGTTTATCACTGTCAAAACAATCCCGATACTAAATCTGGAACACAGTGATAACTTTGAAATAGAGTTTAAAAAATTAGCCGTCGTAGTTCACGTTCTTTGCACATCGCAAAATTTGATCATTTCATGTTGTCGTTTTCCAGAGGACGGCAAATAAATTATAACGCACGTGCACAGCTATTGTTCTGCTCATTAAACCTTTTGTCATAACAACGTTCCCGTTGCCGTCGTGTTTTTCTTTTAAACTCCCATTATTGTTAAAAACTTGCCACTTTCGTCTGTCCCCAAAGTGGCTGTAACTTTGTAGAGAGGTTCACTACTATAAAACCTATTACACTTGTTTAACTGTGAGAGGATAATATATTTTTATCACTTTTTTAGCTAGAAAGAATTACTAATTTTAATAACAATGGCCCGATTTATACTACAGACGAATCATCCGTCTAGGACGAGCTTGGGCAAAGAACGGTAGCTCGTCTGATAATTCGTCTGTGTATAAATACGCCGGGGCAAGCAGACGGATCATCCATCCAGACGAGCTATCAGCTGAGCTATCGCGATAGTCCGTCTTGTCAGACGAAACATCGTGGATAACTCGTCAAGACGGATGATCCGTCGCTGTGTACCTTACGCAAAACACGACGGCAACGGCAACGAGAACGTCACGAAACAAAAGGTTTAATTAGCAGAACAATAGCTGTGCACGTGCATTATAATTCTTGGTACATTTCTTTGCCGTCTTCTGCAAAACAACAACGTGAAATGACCAAATTCTGCGCTGTGTGGAGAACGTGAACCACAACGGCTAATTTTTCGTAATTCTATTTGGAACTGAACGCATTCGTAGCATATTCAGCAGGGGCAAGTTTTAATACCGACAAACACACTGAATAGATCTCAACATATGAGAAATTCCAAAGTAAAATAGAAACACATTTTTTACTAGGCGTCGCCGTCGCCGTCGCCGTCATAAATGCGTAAGACGAACCATCCACGAAAACCTACACCGCGTTACAAGAATCCAGCTGCTGCTTTTAATAAACTATAAACACGGTATAAACACGGGACGAGTCACACGACACATCGATTAAGTTCGTATCATAGTTCTTCCCGAATTTATACTATGTAGACGGATGATCCTTCTCGATGGATGATCCGTCTCCAGTATAAATCGGGCCAATTAATGAGGTTCTTGTCCAGAGTGCTTGTCTTTGATTATCCGCCACTGTATTTTTTAAACGTTTTTTTTATTTGTTTTCTGCTTCTCTAAACCGCAGAAAAAGGCAGATTATTAATCGAGTTTCTGCCGATAACATAAAAGTTCGTAAAAGCAATAGCCAGATGGAGATGGGATTATACGTGAATTTGGGTAACCTTTCAGATTTTGCAATGATACATACCTCAACTGAATTCCGCTGGTAAAACCGCTGCGGCATTTTGCAAATTTTCCTTTAGTTTCTTCCTTTTTAAAGAGCGCGAAGACTTGACTGCGTCCCAGAAGCTTTTGCGGCTAATGTTGAACTTCACAGTGTTTTTGACAGAGCTCACTGCACCGTCAGAAGGCTTCGAGCTAGCCTGCGTGGCAGGCCGTAGAAAGGGAGTGGGGAAAGTCAAAATGAGCGCGGGATCGGAGGGAGAAGGAACGGCCTGCAAGGACGCTATTGTTTTCTTCGTTTTTTACGTCCACCAGACGAACGTAAAAATCCTGATTGGTCAGATTTAATGAATTACCTAACTTCATCCTTCTGATTGGTCAGCAACCTGTCATTCGAAACCATTAAGGTCTTCTTACATTTATATTCAACCAGGCGGATAAATCTAGAGATCGTTTCGAACTAGTTCATCATAGGTAAGCCGATGTAAGTAATAACGCCTCTTTTCAGAATTGTTAGCGACCTGATTATTGAAGTCGAGGCCATGTAATTTACTGCCTGATATTTAGCTCAGAAGCTAGTTTGTTTCGAAGACATCGAAGGGGGCAAATTTGACGTTGTCTGTGCATCGGCGGGTGAAAGTGTCACAGATGAGCGATTTCTACAATCATTGAAGAAGAACACTACTGAGTGGCAGTTTGGTGGCTTGTGAGTCGCATACAGTTGAAACATGAACAGGCACTGCAGGCCGACTGCGAATCGATGTAAGCATAGGCGTACGGGCACCCTCGGACTTGGGGGGGCGGTGACCTTATTGCCCGAAAAAAATTACAAAATGCCCGAAAGCGTCAGTTGTATATACGTACCCAAAAAGCAGTAAAAACAAAAATGTTCCCAATTCTCACGTCTAATGAAACTGTTATCATTCTGGAAACACAGCAGAATTCCGATTTTTTGGAACCTCCAAGGGAACAGAGGAAAATTGCTTTTAAAAATCGGCCGGACAGTTCGTGAAATTACGGCGTTGGACCGAGGAGAGGGAAACGACTTTTGGTTTGAGTTATCGGAAGGATCGAAAAAATGAGGGTTTGAGAAATCAGGATTCCACTGTAGTTATTTTGAAACATTGCATACTCGTAGCCTATGACTTCATTCGACGGCCTGGTAAAATCAGAAACTTATAAAAGAAACAGTTAATTGTTCCTCTTGCGAGAAGTTCAGGAAAATTTTAAACCGGCACTTTGCGGAGCCATTCAAAAGGGCTCTTTTCAGAGCCACCACAAAAACATAAGTCTCGGCAGGAGCCCATGTTGGTCGTCCTTTGCTTTCATCCTTTTGTCACTAATGGAAATAACATCATGGATTCCCACGGTACACATTTAATTGGCATATGGCTTTTCCAAAACAGAATACCTGCAATTGTGGATCCTTAGATCATTTGACCTTAATAGTCCAGCCGTTAAGCCCAAAAAATGGCAAAATCGTTCACTTTTTGATAAAAGCATGGAACTTGGCAGGATGATACAATTATAGGTACTGATCATTTTGTGATATAGGGCCAGCGACGAATCGCCTTTTTAAGAAGATAAATGAGCGTAAGCAAATCACACTGATTCTGGCCAGCATGAAAACGAGGCTGAAATAAAACAATGTTTTTTCAGGTAAAAATTTTAGTTTTCACGATAAACAGAGTTTGGTAATTATCAGAGGAACAAATAAAACTTATTTATCCTAATACATACTCAATAATGTGTGCCACGTGGTCTATCACGTGACTACAAGGAAACTCACGGACTATGAGGAGCAGTAAGCGGTAGAATATTCCAGTTAAAAAAAAACTGTTTGAAAGTAATAGAATATTGAAATTAAAATCTGTTTCCATTGATTGACTTACTATTTTATATACATATACTATTTTTTTAGTATATAATTAAGTAAAAAATCAAGCAAACTGTATTTTTACTACTTCCGTGGAAAATTTTAAATGTGGCTGTCACGGATATATTTGTAAAAGAAAAAGACATTTAATTTAATGTAAATGGCCAACATTTATCCTATTTATATTTATCTTGTAGCCTTTATATACACTCTTAATTTTCTCTTCCTCCAAACTTCTCTCGATTGCTAAAACCATCATGCACGCTTTTTTGTCCCCAATCCCCCATCATCATTCAATATGGCGGCGCCCATGAACAGGCAGTGTAAGTAGACTTGTACTTTTAAGAGGGAATCTTTGTAACGGTTGAGGGCTTTTCGTGTCAGTTTAACTTAGGTTTTTCACGTTTTAGGTAAACAATAATCATAAATGATGAAATATGAAGGATTTAGCTAGTTTTCCTGCGCAGTTCAAAGCTTCGTAGCAGACAAAATGGAAGTGAATCTTTCATTTGTAAATGAAAAACTGTTTCTGGAGTGATTTAGTCTAAGTTTTATAGGTTTGTAGGTTCTGGCAAGGTAGTAATGTAAGTCAAAAATGATTATTGTTATGTGAAAAGATGTGTTCAGGACTTTGACCTTATTGATGTAAATTAAAGCTTTATAGTCCAAAGATTTTTCAGTTTTATAGCCTCCGTAACAGAGAAAATGGAATACATTCCTTAATATGTAACTGGACAATTATAGTTCTGTAGTTGTTTATTACTTTATTGATATAACTTGATTAAGTTGTAAGGATATTGTTGTAAGAATATTTCTCTTCAACTCTTGACTCTGGTCCAAAATTGTGAAACAAGTTTTTTGTTCACTCTGCTTTCGGAGTTAATTATTACAAGCTTTTCTTGTTGTATGGAAGTAATAATATATTCAGGTTAGTTACACTTTCCGAGAGATTTAACCAGGAAACTCAAATATCTTTAAATTTCAAGGGAAAATTTTTTTTTTATTAGGAAAAGTACATGGCGCACTCAAAGAACTTTAAACAAGTAAATCCCTTTGAAAGTATTTCACCCCGGACAGAAACTAAAGCACAACCTGTTTCAATTGACTGGCAGTTGTGCGTGCTTTGTCAGGAAAGGAAAGAAGAAAATTTGCAATGTCCGGCGAATTCCAAAAGAACAGATCTTGGTGCAGGATACAAAACTCTGACAGAGAATTTGTTGCTTTTTAATGAGCTTGGAATGGTACCTTTTGCTATTAATTTAGAACAACTGAATGATGGTTCTGGAGTTGATAATACCCTCTTAAAGAACAAAGCATCGTGGCATAAATCGTGCAAGGACAAAGTTAACAGCACCAAACTCGAAAGAGCTCAAAAGAGAAGAGAGCAAGAAGAAGATGCTACTTCCCATAGTCCTGTGAAAACCAGAAGAACTAGCAGGTGAAGGCAGACTTAGCGAAAATGAAAGCAAGTGCTTCTTCTGCAATGATGTGGCAGGTCTTAGTGGGCTTCACAAAGCATCAACTTTTGAAATTGATAGAAATGTAAGAGAGAGCGCCATAAAGTTAAAGGACACTGATCTTTTAGCTAAACTTGCGGATGGTGACATGGTGGCCATTGAAGCCAAGTATCATGTGAAGTGTTTGGCCGCATTGTACAACCGAGTTCGAAAGTTACAAACACCTTCAGCAGAAGAGGACAGTAATAAAACCTCTCTCCATGGAATCGCATTTGCCTCACTTGTTTCATACCTCGAAGAGTTTCGTGATTGTGAAAATGTACCAATGTTTAAGCTTGTCGAGCTGGCAAAACTGTATTCTGCAAAGCTCGAGGAGCTCGGAATTACATCTTCAAGCAAGATCAACACCACAAGATTGAAAGAAAGACTGCTTGGGGCATTTCCTGACCTAAGTGCTCATACACAAGGAAGAGATGTGTTGCTTATTTTTAATCATGCCATTGGGAATGCTATTAGAAAAGCCTGTGAGCAAGACTTCGACTCAGAAGCATTACATGTTGCAAGAGCGGCTACGATTGTGCGTAGAGATCTTTTCAAAATGACAAGTATATTCAGCGGAACATTTCCATCTGATTGTCAGGCCAAATCTGTTCCAGAGTCGCTTAAAGCACTGGTGGACATGATTCTTGAAGGTCCAAGTATAAAGAAAACAGCTTTAGAAGAAAATCCCTCCAAGATGGCTTGTTTAACAATAGCTCAACTATTAGCATTCAACAGTACCAGGCATGCTTCAAACGGAGATTTACCAGCCTATTCTCGTCGCAGTAGAGCGAGAGAATATCCTCTACCCATCTATGTGGCATTAAAAATACATGGAGAAAAAACAAGGAAGAAAAGCCTTATTGATTCTTTTTTCAACATGGGATTATGCATCTTTATGACCGTGTCCTTGCTATCTCAACTGACATAGCAAACAGTGTGACCACTCGATTTGAGCATGAAGGTGTGGTGTGCCCTCCAAAGCTTCGCGGGAAGGTCTTCACAACAGCTGGAGTTGATAACATCGACCACAATCCCAGCTCCGCAACAGCCCATGATTCCTTCCATGGAACAGCAATATCCCTGGTTCAGCATCCTACTACATCCAATAAAGGCAATGATCGTGGCATTCCTGTTTTGAATACAGCTGCAGAGTCACAAAGAAAGATAGCACAACTTCCTGAAGCGTATACCAATGTTCCGCCAGCAGTCTTGCAAGTAAAAGAACCATTTGCACCAGCTCTGGTTGGACCTTTAAAACCACGTGTGGGCACTCCAGAAGGTATTGAAAAGGCGTATGAGTGGTTAAACCATCTGCGGGAACTTCTTGGAAAGGAAACTAGAAAAAGATGATTACCTTTCCTGGGCTGGATTCCATGCATCAAGACAACCGCCATCAACTCATACACCTGCTATCATCTCGCTGCTTCCCATGTTTTTGGAGAATGCGCACTCTGTTGCCATGATTCTGCATTCTATGAATGTTATCAAGTCTGCAGTTCAACACATCAATCCCGGACAGACACCTGTCATCACTCTTGATCAGCCATTATTTGCAATTGCAAAGCAAATTCAATGGAACTGGCCAGCATCACATGGGGAGAATCAGTTCGTTATCATGCTAGGTGGCCTTCACATCAAAATGGCTGCATTCAAAGTTCTTGGAAACTGGCTTGATGGGAGTGGCTGGACGAGTGTAATAGCGGATGCTGGGGTTACATCTACGGGTGTTGCTGACTCTTTTATTAAAGCCTCCCACCTCACACGAACAAGACGAGCCCACCAGATTACAGTCATCTTGCAACAGAGGGCATATAGCAAATACAAAGAAGCTTTAGACAATGGCGTTGAACCGCTGGGTTTTAAAGATTGGGAGAAAAAGATGTCTACTGAGCACCCTCAATTTCTCTACTGGTGTCGAGTCCTGGAACTAGAACTTTGTGTATTGCAGCTTGTCCACTCTCTAAGAGAAGCAAATTTCAAGCACTACATTGAATCACTTGGCCAACTTGCACCATGGATGTTTTCCTTGGATCATATCAATTATGCTCGATGGCTGTCTGTCCATGTCAGAGACATGTGCACCCTATCATCCAAACATCCAAAGGTATTCCAACAGTTCAGTGAGGGAGCCTTTGTGGTGCACAAGTCACCGCGAGCATTTTCATCCATAGCACTGGATCATGCGCATGAGCAAGCTAACGCCTTGGTTAAAGGAGATGGTGGGGCCGTCGGCCTAACTGAAAGCCCTGGCGCTTTATTGCGATGGATGGTTGCAGGACCTGAGCTTGCAAGAATGACACAAGAGTTTGAAGAATCCATTTCTTCTGTCACAAAGGAAGATACACGCCACCACGAGCAAGTACCAGGAGTACAGGTTTTGTTTAAGAAGGACGTTGAATCACTGGTGTCTTCATTTAAGGAGGTAGGAAATCTGTTTGAAGAAGACAGCAAAGATCTGTTTGCACTAGACTCCAAAGATATTGTGGAAAATGCAGTCATCCAAACTGTCAAGAACATGATAACCATTGGCCAGGAACAGTACAATACATTTGTCGAAGAGCGATTTGAGAAAAGGACCAAGGAGGTGACTTCAGTTATAAGCAAGAATAAACTTCCATTGTTTAAAAGCCCTTTGGAACAGAAATCAGACAAGAAGAAAGTACAAGTTGCAGCTTTGAAGAATGATTGTGCCCTATTCTCCAGACTATACATTGCTTGTCAAAGTCGTGAAGGAAACCTCCAAGAATTCTTTAAATATGAGAATCATCCGTGGCCCCCATCTCTGGCGCAGGCTAGTAGATTGAGAGAAGGCCAGAAGTCAGATCTTGTAAAGTGCATGGAAAAGACTGCGACACCGACTGCCGAATCCCCAGAAGTGGACGTCGCAATACTTGATGGAGCTGTTGTGGTACAAATGGTATCGCCCGGGGCCGCAAGAACGTTTCAAGACTATGCAGACAATGTTTTCATGCCATACATTATGAAACAGCTTCAACCAGTCAAAAGAGTCGACATTATCTGGGATGTTTATCGACAGGATAGTCTAAAGGCAGCTATCAGAGAGAAGAGGGGCTCTGATACACGCAGAAGGGTAACATCCTCTTCTCAAAGAAATCCAAGGCTATCGAAAACATTCCGCCAACTCAAGCTGCCCTTTTGCAGCACACCAAGAGAGCTGTTTATCAGGCTGGACATGTGTGGGGAAGTGCTTTGATCGCTAAACCACAGATTCCAAGTCCGCAAGAATGGGGCTGGAGAAGAGAAGGAAGTGAATGGAAGCCGGTGTGGACAGTTCTGCCACAAGCGCAAGAATCATGTTACGAGCTGATTCACTGCGGGTGCAAGAAAAGATGCACTGGTCAATGCAAATGCCGTAAGGCAAGCCTGAAATGCACAGCCCTGTGTAACTGTGGAGGACATTGCCAAGATGATTAATTGCTTTCGGCGAGTGTAGCGTAAAAGTGTAAACTCTCTTTCTTGCAGTCACATGATAGACCATGTGACACACACTGAAAATTGAAGATGCTTTTTAATCGAACGATTTTTGGCTTAACAGCTGGACTATAACTCCGATTTGACAAGACAAACGCCAGTGAAAGTAACCTACAAGCCAGGCCTTGACTACCTTTTAGAATGCTTTCTCCCGAGTACTTTTGCCCGAATCATCGGCGTTTTGCCCGAAAAATCTCAAAATTTTCTGCGACTGGGGGGGCTGCAGCCCCCCCCGCCCCCCGGCTCGTACGCCTATGGATGTAAGAAGCAATCACTGTTACCCCAAAGCTCTTCAGAGATTCGCTTAAGACAACTCCGAATATTTCTTTTCTCTCCGACGGTTTGAATATATTTCCACGAGCTTTAGCCACACATTTGTCATATGTTACTTTTAGATTTATCTGGCAAACTCTACAAACATTGTTACAATTGCTTTCTTTCTGGCCCGGCGTCTTCTCGCTTTTCCCAACGTCCAAAGCTAAGGTCATTTTTCGTGCAAAACAACAAAAACAAGAAATACGAGAACCCATTGCATTGGCGCCTTCAGATTTTGTCACGAAAGAAGTGGTGTGATTCTGATTGGATGATTTTGACAGCCAGACATTCCACAGTTGAGTGGGTTTTGCATAGTTAATTAGAGGGCGGAATGAAGAAAACAATAGCGTCCTTGCAGGCGTCCCCTACCGCGATCCTCACGCGTCTGCTCCCCCCGCTTCATGCGCTCGTCTTTCCCCTTTCCCTCCCCTTCGGACGCCTGCCACGCAGGCTAGCTTCGAGCAAGCTGTAGTTCCTGGCGCCAAGGCCCCGCCAGCTAAGAAATGCAGGTAGCCTGGGAAGAAGTCTAGCGCTCTAATTGAATTTGCATATTGCAAATTGTTTTTGGCTCCTTCTCCACCTTCTTAGCACGAGGTTCGCTTCTTCCTTGTTTGACCGTGTCTGCATTACGAAAAATGTTCCCAAACGTGTCACAGACGCAAAATGTTGCTGATGGAACAAACTGGAGGGAAATTTGCTTACTTTATTCAAGAGCCAGAGACAGCAAGGGACACCATGCACCAAGATGTACAGTGTTGTCTTTGACCATCCTCCCTCGGTATGTACATGTAATGAAAAGTTATGTTTTATTACAACTTGTGATTACCTAAATGGTTGAGAAGACTTACATGCTTCGAGATATTTGTTCAGTCAAAATAAATCGCGAATAAAATTCTTGGCAAAATTATATGCTCCGAGTTCAAAGCCCGGTATAAAAACATGGACTGCGGATTGGGGACTACGGACTGGGTATGAAATATGGACTCAGGTATATAATGCGGACTGCGGAACAAATGTGGCCTGCTGACTGCAGACTGGGCATAAAACACTGCCAAGGGTACAAAATACCAGCTAAGTGATCACGGTGCATGAAAGGAATGGTATTTTCGCGCCTTAAGTGTCACTTTGTAAAACTGTGCATGTGCTATTACCCCATCATGGCTGGCATTGGAGGTAAGAGCTGCGATTGTTTGACATATTATGTCTTATTTTCTTGCAGAGTTTCAATTCTTTTCTTGCAGAGTTTCAATCTCCAAGATAGCAAAATTGTGATAGTAAAGTGCCTTACTGGCTGTTGATATCTTCGTGGGGAAGCAATCAATAATTTACAACTCCATATGATTGTTTGAAAAATTGCCTTAATTGTTTTATTTCTGACTGCCTCTTGTGGAAGTATGTTACAATGTATGTTACAATGCATTCTTTTTTGAATTTATACAGATCCGGTTACATAACATGTCAAGAAGTTGTCGCCTATGCACATAACACTGAAAACAGGTGTAATTTACACCCAGTGACGTGTGCGCTTGTTCATACCTGAGTCTGTGTTCTGTACCCAGTCTGTATTTAGTCTACCTCAGTCCATGTTTTATGCCAGTCTGTAGTCTACTGTCTGCAATCTGCAGTCCATGTATTATGATTAGCAAGAGTTTTGACAGTTTTATAACATCATGTTCAAAACAGGAGTTCATAATGTAGAGTAAATTAAATATTCACAATACTGCATTTTAACAGCCAGTTTTACTTTTAGATTTTTATGTTTAATTCTGGAAATTAATCATCAGCTTACTTATTTTCAATGCAGTTCTTATTGATACCAGTTAATTGTTAAAGTGCTCTAGGAGTATGTTGCCATGGTAACAAAACTTTTAAGCTCATATTATGGAGCACATTTAGTAGAATCTTACTGCAAAGAATAAACTATTTCTGATAAAAATTGGCTGAGGTTTTTTTTCATCACATTTTATCAAAATTTGGTTGAGTATATGATGTCATCACTTGGGTAATTTGCATATTTTATAAACTTGAATATCTCTGGAACGAAAAGAGTTAATTGGAAATAGTAAAATCATTTTTCTTCTCATACAGACTACTTGTTTATGTTCTAAATTGGCTCAGATAGGAAAGATGTGATTTTTGTCATGCACATGTAGTACCACTTTAACTGTTCAACTTGGTCTTTCATCATGGCCGCGAGAGCTAGGGAAACCACCATGATCATGGAGACAGTGCTGGCTTTTCCATTCATCAGAGACATTACTCGTTGAAAGAGTTAAAAGATAAGCAATGTGAAAGATTGCAAATACATCTTCCATTGACCATATTTTTATGCAATAGCCCATATCACGGTTAATTTTTGTCATTTGCCTTACAATGTAATCCAACATGGATGCGAGGCAATTTTGGGTTAAAACTGCGAAATAGCCCGAAATTGCCTCATATACTAGAATTTATTGTAATGCAAATGAGAAAAGCTAACCGTGAAAAGGGCTATTCTTCTGTTCTTTGTGAAGGCACTCCACTTACTGGGGAAAATCTTTTACGGTGTTGTTTAACACAGATTTGAACACCGCGTCACTCATTGAAAGTTCTCTGACTGCTGCTATATTGCATATCTCATCTGCGTCAGTAATGCTCGAGTGTTGACAAAATCTGTCAAAATTGACCAATCATGATCAGACGGTATACCCAGAATGACCTTTTGCTAAGTTTGCCCACAGGCATTCTTTTGCGTCTTCTCGCTGCGCTTTTGTAATTTTTTTTTTGTGTACTGTTTTTCTGCGCTGTGCCCCAGCTAACTGAATGCCTGGAAGAGGCTTATGTTAGGGCCCGGCTTAATGAGGAATGTTAAGTAGAGTGGGGCTGTTTGACTGTCTGTAAGGCTTCCACTGTTATCTGCATCTCACTCCATGGAGTTTGAAGCCTCAGTCATTTGCCAATAGGCCCTTTGCAGGAACCGATCACATGGTAGGGAATAAATTACGCTGGGACGCAAATAACGCAGTGGGACTTTCAAGACAAAGTAAAGTTGGGCTGAACTGTTAAGAGTTCCTTTGTTTTGGAAGTTCCACTGCGCTATTTGCGTCCCAGCGTAATTTATTCTGTACCATGCGACCGGATCCTGCAAAGGGCCTATTATGCTTACAATTAATTTTGTTTAGGCTCACTTCTATTGCAAAATATAAGGTCTCTAATGATGGATTACCTCTGGATGGGCAAAGTTTGAAATAATCTGTGAACATGTTGCTTTCTTGTACTCTATATTATTACACTAAGCCTAGCTGTTTGATAATTTACTGAACTGTGTTCAAGTACAGAAAATGTAGCTTCTTGACAGTTCTCCCCCACCTGTCTACTTTTGGAAACCCCCCTGCCCCTCAGAATTTCCAATATCCTTCCCTAGGTGTGTGTGAATAATTATTTTCTGGAACTACTGTACATGTACACATTCAAGTGTCTTTACATGTGTTACTTATCAGGTCAAACATGAGGCACATATTAAGTGACAGGCCTGGAGTACTAAAAGGCTGATAGCCGACGTCAGATAAAGGTATTAAATTTGATTTGTGCATATGTACATGTATGGAAGTTAGCAACTCTACATGGTACCTAGGGAGAAGTAATTCATGTACTGTAGTATCGGTTTGATAAACGGGATAACACCATGATTATTATTATGATAATCTGACCTTCACTGGCTTCCTGTTAGTTATCGTATTGTTTTTAAAATTCTTTTGCTAGTATTCAAATCACTTAATAATCTTTCACCTAGCTATCTGGTGGATAGACTTAGTCATCAATCGCATTCAAGGAATTTGCAGTCCTCATCTATGCAGCTTCTAGAACAACCTCGATCATTCATGAAAACTTACAGGGACAAGGCTTTTTCAGTGTGTGCCCTTAAACTGTTGATTTGCATAAGTCATGACCTAATTAACTCGCTTTAAGAAAGGATTGAAAACATATCTTTTTAATAGGCAATTTTTTGGTGAGTGAGGCATTGTTTTTATAAAAGCTTTTTATGACGTGTAATATATGATAAATTGTAAATTGATTTTTAACATATTCCATGCTTGTAAAGCACCATGAGCTCAGGATATGAGCGCTATATAAAATTAATAAAGTTTTTAAATTATTATTATTATTATTATTGTTATTGTTATTGTTATTGTTATTGTTATTGTTATTGTTATTGTTATTGTTATTGTTATTGTTATTGTTATTGTTATTGTTATTGTTATTGTTATTGTTATTGTTATTGTTATTGTTATTGTTATTGTTATTGTTATTGTTATTGTTATTGTTATTGTTATTATTGAATATGACACCAGTATCTTAGCATAGAGATAATCTGCATTCCTGTGTTATAAATGCTATACTTATCTTGATGTGAGTGTTGACTGTTGATTTCCTGTGGTATAATGGATATTATTACACGACTAAGTTAGTTCAGAGGGCCAATAACTAAAATCAGCCAATCAGATTGCTCCATTGCCGGTCCAATATTATCTAAGTATTGGACCTGGCACTGTCCCAAATGATCCCGCACGAAGATTTCTCGTAGTTTTACTTCTTTTTTTTTTCTAAAAGTATTTACTCCACATTAAATGTTATTTTTGTTTTCTTCCAACTCTGTTTTTCTTCTTTTTGGAAACGTCAGACGCAAGTAAACGTTCAGTTTGCCGTAAATAAAAATTGCGTGCTTGAAGTTTATGGTGTCTTTGCAGTCTATCATTTGGGTTTTTCTTCAGTCGTGTAATAAATCTCTTATTCACTACTTGCACAATACCATAATGCACCCCTTTTACCCCCCCAAAATTTTGCATACTCATTGTTTGCAATTTCTCCTGGGACATGAGCATGTCCAAAGAGTAATCTAAAACAATGCCTATGCAAATTTTTTGGGGGTAAAAGAGGTGTATTATGGGATTTGTGCAAGTAGAGAATTAACCAAGATTGCTTGGGACCGTACTGGGAGAATATTGGCCCTTGGTCTTTTTTGTACGGACCTCGCTGCGCTCGGTCCATACTGTCAAGACCTCGGGCCGATATTCTCCCAGTACGGCCCTCGCGCTTGGTTAATAAGATAGATATCTAGTGTCCTTTCAAGTGGGGTTTAAAACTACTGCAGGTATTTAGCTAAGTCAATGGTGCCACGGATAGGCGAAAGCTTGGAATATTGACTTGACTAAAATTTTACACAGCAGTTTTAAAGGCCTCAATCAAAAGAACACTAGATTATCTTGATGACTTGTGTTAAGAAGTTCGAATGTTGAGCTTCAAAACCTGGAGAATGCAATACATGATGGGTTGCTGAAAAAGCTGAGCTGCTCAATGGAGCAGTACTAATTAAATTAATATTGCGTTTTTTGATGTTGCATGCATATAATAAATTCTGTGTACAAGTAAACAGCACCTGATAGGGCTTTCACTGATTAGAAATGTTTTCATTTATTATCAGCTGGCAAACAAGAAGCAACAACAAATTAGGACATGCAACTAAGATTAAAGAAGGAGTCAAATACAGCTAGGTCAGTTTATATAACTTCTGCCATCAGCTGCAATGTTGCTCGCAAGTGTACATGATGTAACTACACTTGTATATACTACTGGTATTAGTTGTTATTCCATCAGTTTAATTTAGTATACCAACAGTTAAACAAATCACAAGTGACTCAATTATAATGCTTGACTGTAATTCTTTAACAGGACAAACAAGACTGAAATGTATAAACACCAAAAAATCACATCACTGGAGGAAGTGAAAATATTTCAGACAATAAATTGTCAGCAGGTCAGTCCAAGTTGTTTTTATCTGTAGTCAATTAAAAAATTGTAGTTTGTTGTGAGGTTTGAAAATGCTTACCTTAAAAACTGATCAGGCCTTAAGTATCCAGGCTCAAATTGATTGTGAATTCACGCCAGTTATTGTCAGTGATATTTTGGGGCTGGGAGTTCTGACAACTTGATTACTGTACAATATTTCCTAGACTTTGATGAGTTACTTTATTCTCAGCACTTGCCTGCTTGATAAGTATTGAAATAATCTGTAAAGAGAAACTTATTGACAATTGAAAGATGGCTTCAAATTTTTATTGACAAATCGATGCACATACATGTAGTTTGTGCACCTCACACACTGTACTGTACCTCATGGTAACTAAATCTGCTTCAGATGGCTCCTAAACCACTGTGTATGAATTTGGTTTACACTTACAAAGAAAACAAAATGTGATTTGTATCTTACACCAGGAGCCTTTTTTCCACTGCAACTTCTGGCTCTAACAATGTACTGATGAACAGTAAACATTAGGTAGCTTTGACATAGCAATCAGTGGTGTAAATCGGTTGTTCTATAATTTCTGTGGGTCCAAGTTTTTGAGTCACCCATTAGATCTGAGTTTTCGAGACACCCAGTGGGTCTGAGTTGTAGAGGTCTGAGATCTGAGTTTTCAAGATACAAAAACAGATGATTTCAAACTTTATCTGACAAGTCATGTTTCCATTGCATCATGATGCTTTTGACCACTGACAGAATAAACTGGAAATTCCAACTTTTGAATGACAAAATCATGTGTTGATCTCAAAATCCTTTCTGACTTGTGCTGACAGATGTTTTCAAGTTTAAACTAGCAGATCATGCTTCAGTCTTTATCCGTACTGACAGCTTGCAAACTTGATTCCAAATTTTACATAATTTATTTTATCGTTGGATATTCTCATGCCCTAATTTGTACTTGATATCTTGGGTAACAAAGAAGCTTTCAGTTAATTGTTCACAACTGAATGGTTAAATAAAAGAATGTTTTTTTTTACAGTTTTTTCTTTGGTAATGTTCATGTATTTCACTTTTTCCTTTGTTGCTTGTTATAATAAGACAAATGAAATATTTAGGGCATGACCTCATGTGAGAATATTTGAAATAATCGCCTGCGTCGAATAATCGCCTTCCCTCGAATAATCGCCTCCTTTTGGCGTGAAAATAGAAATAATCGCCCCCCGCTATTATTCGAGGAAATACAGTATGTCTTATTATTTCAGTAGTTTTTTCTACAACTTGAAAATCATTTCAGGGAGATCGAAACATCTTTTTTTGCTAGTTTTTCTATTCTGAAATATTTAAAAAAAACTGCTTCTAAGAATTTCTTTAGAGATTTGGCACAACTACTCCTTATTGGCCCAGACAAGGAAAAACAAAAGGTTCCAGATTTTAAACATTTTTTTCTACTTCTGTTGTTGTTCCTCAATTTATCAATGGACCATTTGAAATTCCAGAGCAACTGCAGGTGTAGCTGTGAAAAAACCTCTTGAAAGCAATAGGAGACTTAAATGGGTTTTAGAACTGTTAGAAATGACTACCGGTATGTTCTTCAATGGTAGAACCTCTTCTTTTGTTGAAATTTCAGAACAGTTTACAACTCACTTGAAAGCTGCTGTGTTCGTCAAAATGTTTGTTAGGTGAAACTAGCCTGTGTGGCAGGCGTCCGAAGGGGAGGGATTCAAGGGGAAAGATGAGCGCGTGAAGCACCAGAAGATCGGACGCGGGCCTCATTTTGACTTTCCTCCCTCCCTTTCTACGGCCAGCCATGCAGGCTAATCCTACTCAGCCTCATTCAATAATTGCCAAATATCTCTTTTTGTTGCAGAGATATTCAAGTTTTTAAAATATGCAAATTAGCCAAGTGATGATGTCATACACTTGACAAAGTTTTGATCAAATATGGCAAAGAAAGATTTCTCAGCCAATTTGCATCAGAAATGTTTCATTCTTCGCAGAAAGATTTAACTACTGTAAATGTGTTCCACAATACAAGCTTAACAATTTTGTTACCATGGCAACATACTGGGTTCCAGTCTTGTTTGGCCACCTAAATTTGGCATTCTATTTTGACATATGCTAATGGTACCTGATGTAATGCATGATCCAGCCGGCATATTAAAATGTTAGCTCAAGTTCAAGCGGAAGATCACTAACATATTGAAAACAATTGGGTGGGTACTGAATAAGAGCGAGTTCCCTAACCCTTATAGCAGTAGGTGTGTCTCCTGCAAATTTTCAATGGCCTGTGTTGCATAATATTAAGTTGAGTGTACATGACGTCGTCACTCTTCTCATTTGTATATTTTTTACTCATTTTTCTAACTCAAATATCTCCGGAAGAATTGCAGATATTTGAAAATGATAAACAGCATTTTTGTTCTTTCATGAAATTCTGTGATACACCTAAAAAAAATCAAAGGGCAAGTATTTGATCATAGTACCACTTTGAGCTTGGCAGCAAAGTAAATGCATGTATTGTCTCAAATGAACATGGTGACCAACGATTTTGTATAAATTTGATGTAGAAATTACCCTCTTTTAGTGAAAGAATTTTGAAAACTTCTTGGAAGGAAAAGAATATATTTAAAGCTAAAAACGTGCCCAAAAGCGTTCTTTTTCATTTAAAATTGTCCAGTTATCCCAGACACTTTATATTACAGTGTTTTATGTGCTTGAGACTCTCTACCTATGAAGTTGGGTTTTTTATAAGTTTTCCTTAGAAAAGCTGTGCTTCCCACTATTGCAGAATGTAATGTGAACCTACTAAATAATGCACACACATATATAATGGGGGTTCTGTGACACATTTTTTTATGATTTTGTGACACCCGACGGCTCGCATTGCTTCGCCGTCGGGCGCCACAGAATCATAAAAAAATGTGTCACAGAACGCCCCATTATAAATGTGTGTAAGGCGAAAATTGAGTTACTGTTTTGTGGCACAGAATTATTTTATATTGAAGAAATGTGCGGCTAATATAGAAAGCAATGGCTGCTGCTAATTTTTCGAGAGATGTTCTTGAAATGTTTTATGGCCCAATCGAGGAGAACCAAAGGCTCCCGCCTCGAATTAGCCCAACTATAATTGGGCCGTTTGAAATCGCAAGAAACAATTTTCACGAATGGCTCCGCGTGTGGAAAATGCAGGCCAAAAATAACAACAAAGACCTGTTCAAGTTTTTTCAAAAAACGAAAAATTCAATCATAAGCGTTTGCATGAATGAAGTTGAGGCTCTGAAGAGCGCAAAAATACAATTCGGCCTTATTGTGAGATTTTATATGATCCGAGATGGAAAAAAAGAAGAAATGGACCATTATTTCAATCGTATGCAGCCGGTAATCTTGAACGAGCACAACGCAGATTTAATAAATGCTCTTATAAATCAGTTTATTGATCAAGTGAAGGGTGAGATAGAGGCCTGGTCTGAAAGAGGCTCTGGGTGGATAATGGACAAAATTTTGGAGGCCTACATTAATGTGTCGCGATATGATCCAATGCGCGGCGGAAGCTACATAGAACTGCCCCCAAAGCTGAAAAACAAGAAAGCGGTTCTTAACATACAAAACAGAGACAACCAATGCCTGAGATGGGCAATTCGTGCGGCGCTTTTTCGGCCAAGGGGGCATATGAGAAGGACTTCAAGCTACCCAACAGAAGATGGCCTCAATTTTACGGGAATTGATTTTCCGACACCGGTTTGGCAGATTGACAGGCTGGAGAGGCAGAATCATAATCTCGCGATTAATGTGTTTGGATGGGAAGATAACCGAGTAGTCGTTCACAGGATCAGCGAAAAAGGCGGCGAAATACCGAGAATCAGCCTAATGCTAGTAACGCAAGGCGAAAACACGCACTATTGCTGGGTGAAAAGGCTCTCGGCGCTTTTATATGACCAAAACAGGCACAATGAAAGCAAGCATTTTTGCGAACGCTGCTTGCACGGATATTCAACGATAAAATAAATTATGTAAAATTTGGAATCAAGTTTGCAAGCTGTCAGTACGGATAAAGACTGAAGCATGATCTGCTAGTTTAAACTTGAAAACATCTGTCAGCACAAGTCAGAAAGGATTTTGAGATCAACACATGATTTTGTCATTCAAAAGTTGGAATTTCCAGTTTATTCTGTCAGTGGTCAAAAAGCATCATGATGCAATGGAAACATGACTTGTCAGATAAAGTTTGAAATCATCTGTTTTTGTATCTTGAAAACTCAGATCTCAGACCTCTACAACTCAGACCCACTGGGTGTCTCGAAAACTCAGATCTAATGGGTGACTCAAAAACTTGGACCCACAGAAATTATAGAACAACCGATTTACACCACTGATTGCTATGTCAAAGCTACCTAATGTTTACTGTTCATCAGTACATTGTTAGAGCCAGAAGTTGCAGTGGAAAAAAGGCTCCTGGTGTAAGATACAAATCACATTTTGTTTTCTTTGTAAGTGTAAACCAAATTCATACACAGTGGTTTAGGAGCCATCTGAAGCAGATTTAGTTACCATGAGGTACAGTACAGTGTGTGAGGTGCACAAACTACATGTATGTGCATCGATTTGTCAATAAAAATTTGAAGCCATCTTTCAATTGTCAATAAGTTTCTCTTTACAGATTATTTCAATACTTATCAAGCAGGCAAGTGCTGAGAATAAAGTAACTCATCAAAGTCTAGGAAATATTGTACAGTAATCAAGTTGTCAGAACTCCCAGCCCCAAAATATCACTGACAATAACTGGCGTGAATTCACAATCAATTTGAGCCTGGATACTTAAGGCCTGATCAGTTTTTAAGGTAAGCATTTTCAAACCTCACAACAAACTACAATTTTTTTAATTGACTACAGATAAAAACAACTTGGACTGACCTGCTGACAATTTATTGTCTGAAATATTTTCACTTCCTCCAGTGATGTGATTTTTTGGTGTTTATACATTTCAGTCTTGTTTGTCCTGTTAAAGAATTACAGTCAAGCATTATAATTGAGTCACTTGTGATTTGTTTAACTGTTGGTATACTAAATTAAACTGATGGAATAACAACTAATACCAGTAGTATATACAAGTGTAGTTACATCATGTACACTTGCGAGCAACATTGCAGCTGATGGCAGAAGTTATATAAACTGACCTAGCTGTATTTGACTCCTTCTTTAATCTTAGTTGCATGTCCTAATTTGTTGTTGCTTCTTGTTTGCCAGCTGATAATAAATGAAAACATTTCTAATCAGTGAAAGCCCTATCAGGTGCTGTTTACTTGTACACAGAATTTATTATATGCATGCAACATCAAAAAACGCAATATTAATTTAATTAGTACTGCTCCATTGAGCAGCTCAGCTTTTTCAGCAACCCATCATGTATTGCATTCTCCAGGTTTTGAAGCTCAACATTCGAACTTCTTAACACAAGTCATCAAGATAATCTAGTGTTCTTTTGATTGAGGCCTTTAAAACTGCTGTGTAAAATTTTAGTCAAGTCAATATTCCAAGCTTTCGCCTATCCGTGGCACCATTGACTTAGCTAAATACCTGCAGTAGTTTTAAACCCCACTTGAAAGGACACTAGATATCTATCTTATTAACCAAGCGCGAGGGCCGTACTGGGAGAATATCGGCCCGAGGTCTTGACAGTATGGACCGAGCGCAGCGAGGTCCGTACAAAAAAGACCAAGGGCCAATATTCTCCCAGTACGGTCCCAAGCAATCTTGGTTAATTCTCTACTTGCACAAATCCCATAATACACCTCTTTTACCCCCAAAAAATTTGCATAGGCATTGTTTTAGATTACTCTTTGGACATGCTCATGTCCCAGGAGAAATTGCAAACAATGAGTATGCAAAATTTTGGGGGGGTAAAAGGGGTGCATTATGGTATTGTGCAAGTAGTGAATAAGAGATTTATTACACGACTGAAGAAAAACCCAAATGATAGACTGCAAAGACACCATAAACTTCAAGCACGCAATTTTTATTTACGGCAAACTGAACGTTTACTTGCGTCTGACGTTTCCAAAAAGAAGAAAAACAGAGTTGGAAGAAAACAAAAATAACATTTAATGTGGAGTAAATACTTTTAGAAAAAAAAAAGAAGTAAAACTACGAGAAATCTTCGTGCGGGATCATTTGGGACAGTGCCAGGTCCAATACTTAGATAATATTGGACCGGCAATGGAGCAATCTGATTGGCTGATTTTAGTTATTGGCCCTCTGAACTAACTTAGTCGTGTAATAATATCCATTATACCACAGGAAATCAACAGTCAACACTCACATCAAGATAAGTATAGCATTTATAACACAGGAATGCAGATTATCTCTATGCTAAGATACTGGTGTCATATTCAATAATAACAATAACAATAACAATAACAATAACAATAACAATAACAATAACAATAACAATAACAATAACAATAACAATAACAATAACAATAACAATAACAATAACAATAACAATAACAATAACAATAACAATAACAATAACAATAACAATAACAATAACAATAACAATAATAATAATAATAATAATTTAAAAACTTTATTAATTTTATATAGCGCTCATATCCTGAGCTCATGGTGCTTTACAAGCATGGAATATGTTAAAAATCAATTTACAATTTATCATATATTACACGTCATAAAAAGCTTTTATAAAAACAATGCCTCACTCACCAAAAAATTGCCTATTAAAAAGATATGTTTTCAATCCTTTCTTAAAGCGAGTTAATTAGGTCATGACTTATGCAAATCAACAGTTTAAGGGCACACACTGAAAAAGCCTTGTCCCTGTAAGTTTTCATGAATGATCGAGGTTGTTCTAGAAGCTGCATAGATGAGGACTGCAAATTCCTTGAATGCGATTGATGACTAAGTCTATCCACCAGATAGCTAGGTGAAAGATTATTAAGTGATTTGAATACTAGCAAAAGAATTTTAAAAACAATACGATAACTAACAGGAAGCCAGTGAAGGTCAGATTATCATAATAATAATCATGGTGTTATCCCGTTTATCAAACCGATACTACAGTACATGAATTACTTCTCCCTAGGTACCATGTAGAGTTGCTAACTTCCATACATGTACATATGCACAAATCAAATTTAATACCTTTATCTGACGTCGGCTATCAGCCTTTTAGTACTCCAGGCCTGTCACTTAATATGTGCCTCATGTTTGACCTGATAAGTAACACATGTAAAGACACTTGAATGTGTACATGTACAGTAGTTCCAGAAAATAATTATTCACACACACCTAGGGAAGGATATTGGAAATTCTGAGGGGCAGGGGGGTTTCCAAAAGTAGACAGGTGGGGGAGAACTGTCAAGAAGCTACATTTTCTGTACTTGAACACAGTTCAGTAAATTATCAAACAGCTAGGCTTAGTGTAATAATATAGAGTACAAGAAAGCAACATGTTCACAGATTATTTCAAACTTTGCCCATCCAGAGGTAATCCATCATTAGAGACCTTATATTTTGCAATAGAAGTGAGCCTAAACAAAATTAATTGTAAGCATAATAGGCCCTTTGCAGGATCCGGTCGCATGGTACAGAATAAATTACGCTGGGACGCAAATAGCGCAGTGGAACTTCCAAAACAAAGGAACTCTTAACAGTTCAGCCCAACTTTACTTTGTCTTGAAAGTCCCACTGCGTTATTTGCGTCCCAGCGTAATTTATTCCCTACCATGTGATCGGTTCCTGCAAAGGGCCTATTGGCAAATGACTGAGGCTTCAAACTCCATGGAGTGAGATGCAGATAACAGTGGAAGCCTTACAGACAGTCAAACAGCCCCACTCTACTTAACATTCCTCATTAAGCCGGGCCCTAACATAAGCCTCTTCCAGGCATTCAGTTAGCTGGGGCACAGCGCAGAAAAACAGTACACAAAAAAAAAATTACAAAAGCGCAGCGAGAAGACGCAAAAGAATGCCTGTGGGCAAACTTAGCAAAAGGTCATTCTGGGTATACCGTCTGATCATGATTGGTCAATTTTGACAGATTTTGTCAACACTCGAGCATTACTGACGCAGATGAGATATGCAATATAGCAGCAGTCAGAGAACTTTCAATGAGTGACGCGGTGTTCAAATCTGTGTTAAACAACACCGTAAAAGATTTTCCCCAGTAAGTGGAGTGCCTTCACAAAGAACAGAAGAATAGCCCTTTTCACGGTTAGCTTTTCTCATTTGCATTACAATAAATTCTAGTATATGAGGCAATTTCGGGCTATTTCGCAGTTTTAACCCAAAATTGCCTCGCATCCATGTTGGATTACATTGTAAGGCAAATGACAAAAATTAACCGTGATATGGGCTATTGCATAAAAATATGGTCAATGGAAGATGTATTTGCAATCTTTCACATTGCTTATCTTTTAACTCTTTCAACGAGTAATGTCTCTGATGAATGGAAAAGCCAGCACTGTCTCCATGATCATGGTGGTTTCCCTAGCTCTCGCGGCCATGATGAAAGACCAAGTTGAACAGTTAAAGTGGTACTACATGTGCATGACAAAAATCACATCTTTCCTATCTGAGCCAATTTAGAACATAAACAAGTAGTCTGTATGAGAAGAAAAATGATTTTACTATTTCCAATTAACTCTTTTCGTTCCAGAGATATTCAAGTTTATAAAATATGCAAATTACCCAAGTGATGACATCATATACTCAACCAAATTTTGATAAAATGTGATGAAAAAAAACCTCAGCCAATTTTTATCAGAAATAGTTTATTCTTTGCAGTAAGATTCTACTAAATGTGCTCCATAATATGAGCTTAAAAGTTTTGTTACCATGGCAACATACTCCTAGAGCACTTTAACAATTAACTGGTATCAATAAGAACTGCATTGAAAATAAGTAAGCTGATGATTAATTTCCAGAATTAAACATAAAAATCTAAAAGTAAAACTGGCTGTTAAAATGCAGTATTGTGAATATTTAATTTACTCTACATTATGAACTCCTGTTTTGAACATGATGTTATAAAACTGTCAAAACTCTTGCTAATCATAATACATGGACTGCAGATTGCAGACAGTAGACTACAGACTGGCATAAAACATGGACTGAGGTAGACTAAATACAGACTGGGTACAGAACACAGACTCAGGTATGAACAAGCGCACACGTCACTGGGTGTAAATTACACCTGTTTTCAGTGTTATGTGCATAGGCGACAACTTCTTGACATGTTATGTAACCGGATCTGTATAAATTCAAAAAAGAATGCATTGTAACATACATTGTAACATACTTCCACAAGAGGCAGTCAGAAATAAAACAATTAAGGCAATTTTTCAAACAATCATATGGAGTTGTAAATTATTGATTGCTTCCCCACGAAGATATCAACAGCCAGTAAGGCACTTTACTATCACAATTTTGCTATCTTGGAGATTGAAACTCTGCAAGAAAAGAATTGAAACTCTGCAAGAAAATAAGACATAATATGTCAAACAATCGCAGCTCTTACCTCCAATGCCAGCCATGATGGGGTAATAGCACATGCACAGTTTTACAAAGTGACACTTAAGGCGCGAAAATACCATTCCTTTCATGCACCGTGATCACTTAGCTGGTATTTTGTACCCTTGGCAGTGTTTTATGCCCAGTCTGCAGTCAGCAGGCCACATTTGTTCCGCAGTCCGCATTATATACCTGAGTCCATATTTCATACCCAGTCCGTAGTCCCCAATCCGCAGTCCATGTTTTTATACCGGGCTTTGAACTCGGAGCATATAATTTTGCCAAGAATTTTATTCGCGATTTATTTTGACTGAACAAATATCTCGAAGCATGTAAGTCTTCTCAACCATTTAGGTAATCACAAGTTGTAATAAAACATAACTTTTCATTACATGTACATACCGAGGGAGGATGGTCAAAGACAACACTGTACATCTTGGTGCATGGTGTCCCTTGCTGTCTCTGGCTCTTGAATAAAGTAAGCAAATTTCCCTCCAGTTTGTTCCATCAGCAACATTTTGCGTCTGTGACACGTTTGGGAACATTTTTCGTAATGCAGACACGGTCAAACAAGGAAGAAGCGAACCTCGTGCTAAGAAGGTGGAGAAGGAGCCAAAAACAATTTGCAATATGCAAATTCAATTAGAGCGCTAGACTTCTTCCCAGGCTACCTGCATTTCTTAGCTGGCGGGGCCTTGGCGCCAGGAACTACAGCTTGCTCGAAGCTAGCCTGCGTGGCAGGCGTCCGAAGGGGAGGGAAAGGGGAAAGACGAGCGCATGAAGCGGGGGGAGCAGACGCGTGAGGATCGCGGTAGGGGACGCCTGCAAGGACGCTATTGTTTTCTTCATTCCGCCCTCTAATTAACTATGCAAAACCCACTCAACTGTGGAATGTCTGGCTGTCAAAATCATCCAATCAGAATCACACCACTTCTTTCGTGACAAAATCTGAAGGCGCCAATGCAATGGGTTCTCGTATTTCTTGTTTTTGTTGTTTTGCACGAAAAATGACCTTAGCTTTGGACGTTGGGAAAAGCGAGAAGACGCCGGGCCAGAAAGAAAGCAATTGTAACAATGTTTGTAGAGTTTGCCAGATAAATCTAAAAGTAACATATGACAAATGTGTGGCTAAAGCTCGTGGAAATATATTCAAACCGTCGGAGAGAAAAGAAATATTCGGAGTTGTCTTAAGCGAATCTCTGAAGAGCTTTGGGGTAACAGTGATTGCTTCTTACATCCATAGGCGTACGAGCCGGGGGGCGGGGGGGGCTGCAGCCCCCCCAGTCGCAGAAAATTTTGAGATTTTTCGGGCAAAACGCCGATGATTCGGGCAAAAGTACTCGGGAGAAAGCATTCTAAAAGGTAGTCAAGGCCTGGCTTGTAGGTTACTTTCACTGGCGTTTGTCTTGTCAAATCGGAGTTATAGTCCAGCTGTTAAGCCAAAAATCGTTCGATTAAAAAGCATCTTCAATTTTCAGTGTGTGTCACATGGTCTATCATGTGACTGCAAGAAAGAGAGTTTACACTTTTACGCTACACTCGCCGAAAGCAATTAATCATCTTGGCAATGTCCTCCACAGTTACACAGGGCTGTGCATTTCAGGCTTGCCTTACGGCATTTGCATTGACCAGTGCATCTTTTCTTGCACCCGCAGTGAATCAGCTCGTAACATGATTCTTGCGCTTGTGGCAGAACTGTCCACACCGGCTTCCATTCACTTCCTTCTCTTCTCCAGCCCCATTCTTGCGGACTTGGAATCTGTGGTTTAGCGATCAAAGCACTTCCCCACACATGTCCAGCCTGATAAACAGCTCTCTTGGTGTGCTGCAAAAGGGCAGCTTGAGTTGGCGGAATGTTTTCGATAGCCTTGGATTTCTTTGAG
>JAHPZR010011198.1:10000-14738 GCA_019787425.1 Platygyra sinensis | reverse complement strand
AGTGGAGGGTCCGAGTGTGTGTCGTGGCTCCACCCAGGTTTCCCGTTCCCTTTGGTAAGGGTTATGTGGGTTTTTCCTGGCCCCCCTGACACCACTCGTTTGATGTGATTTAGTTATTAATAAAGTTTGCCTGGTACTTGGAGCAGGCCTTATCCTCCAAGGTTATATGGTTTTCTTGCATTGTTATTTAGCGTAGAAAATCAATTTATAATCAATGTAGATAAAATAGATATTAACTTAACATTAATTAAATGCTTTCAATATGCAAGCACTTGCACAGCAAATTTTTCAGGGTTACAGTAACAATATAATTTGACAATTACCTGCTAAAGTACGGCAAGTGACATCTTCAATAAGAGAGGATCCACAATATTTACACAGAAAATCACTTCTGGATAACAATATGCAAGAATGAATAATAAAAAGTGATGACATAAATAAAATAAATGTAATAATAATAATAAATAATTTGTAACTATTGATCGACTGGCAGGCCTAGACTAGCATAGCTATCCGCGGGCCAGTCCAACTGTAAAATGTAGATTTTTATGAAAATAAAATGATGATGATGATGATGACAAAATGCATCAGTATTGTTAATAAAACTGTTCTAGAGGAACTGTAAGTAAACAAAATCCAGTGTCTGTACATGTATAATCACAGTGCTGATGGAAGGATTCGACAAGAGTTCTTATCTGGGTCTCAAGTATGCAACTTACCTAATTGTAACATTCTCAGTTTTTCCAGCCAAGTGTACTCTGATATAACAATATTTAGCAGAACCAAAGCACTCAGATTGAGGACAATAGAATCTTGCACTTTGGCTAAACCAACAAGTCAAAGATTTTGTTAAAACTAGTACAAATTCCATATCACACCATGCTACACTATAATATGCCAAGAAAATAACAGTCTTAAAGAATCCTGGAGATCAGAGGAAGACACTTAAAGATGATTTCCAGTCCGTTCTGCGCACTCTCGAGAGTTTGTTTACGAATTCTGTTTTGTTTCATGTAAGACGTCACAAAATGTAGCATTTCGCATCTACTTACATGCAACCGCCATTTTCCGATGCGAAGCTTTATGCTTCATTCTTTCTGATATCACTTGATGAAAAAACTTCAAAGCTGTAAAACTCAAGGAAACTATTGGAGAAAGAATTTAAATGTGCCTCGAAGATAAGGTAAGCAGTTCGTAACGAATAACATCGATTTGCCTCTAATGTTTGTGAGCCTCACAAACATTAGACCGCTGAGACTGCGCAGTATGGACTGGAAATCAGCTTTAAGGATGTTCGCGTCCATTGCTACTGCACATCTCTAGTGCACACGCTATACATGATGTGGCACGTGCCACGTCATGTATTCAAGCGCGCGCAATGAGTTGAAACTCAACAAAATATAGAGCTGATGACTTTTGCATTAACTTGGTGTGTGAACATTTTTGTTGGATGTTTGGTGACCCCCACTTTTTTTTAGGCAGATCACTTCCTTTTCTGATTCTTTTCATTATACTAAAAAAAGAAAAAAATTGTGCGTTGGAAGTTTTAATTATTTCTCATATACTATTCAAATAGGGTTTAATTGGTACATGGATACAGGTGTGCGTGACTTAGAAGCTACATTTTTTTTAAAGGCTAATTCTACCCAATTTAATGACATATATGTAGCAAAGATCTATCAAATAGGCCTATATATGCTGTGTTAAACACACATAACTTAGATATGATTCCTCTTAGATATGTTGATAGTAATGAATCTGGCCAGAATCGCCTTGAGTAACTGGAAATCCTAGAATTGCCATGGTCTGTGATATGGCTTATCTTCAAAATGAGATTAGTGACACCAATTTTTTTTTACGTTTTTTTATCTAGTCTTTTTATTTTCTACGTACAGTCAAAGTTTTAAAAAAATCTGTAAGTGGGAAGTTTTGGGCGCGAACTTCCTTAATACAATGATAGGCTGTTGATACTCACGTGTACTGGGTAACAGCTGTGATTCCAGTTATAATGCCGACAATCTTTACAAGATTAGATGTACCATATTTAGCAACATTCTTGCTGGTTGTAAACCTGCCAATCAAAAATGTCAAAACTAGCTGTAACACTCACCCTTTTTCATTGTTTTATAACAAAGATAGCTGTTGTAGATATCTGCATGTTGTATAATAATTCTGTATCACCTGTACACAACAGATAAAAGGTAGCAAGTGGACCCAGGTTTTGGATCTCGAATGGTGAAAAAGGGCATTAAGTGCAGGGATGTCATTAAGGGCCGTAACCTGCAACACCTGTCACGGCTCAGTAGGCTTGATTTAATCCCTGCCCTGAAGTGTGTTGCCCAAGAACACAATGCAATAACACCAACCAGTCCTTCAACCCAAATTGCTTGATCTGAACTGAGTTGACTGACCTTTATATCGACCCATTCATTTGTATTATGAAGTACATGTATACTGGCACTTAAATCACTTTTTAAACAAAAACTTACTCCTGACATGGTGAAACTGATGAAAACCTGACCACAGCGAGAACTTGTGATGGGAACAACAAATTAGGTATCCATGATAAGGTGTGAATAATAACAAAACACACCTAGAAATAGAAGGGCAACAGTTAATTAATATGTCCCCTTTACCCCCAAGGCGAATGGCAGTTTTTCAAATCAGCAAATAAAGACACTCTACAAGAGAACAATATACTGTTTGAAAGCCACAATCAGCTTATCTAACTGACATCAGTAGCTACGAAAGAGGAAGACACTGTGAGAGAAATTGCTTTAAAATGCGAAAATGGACAACTTCAGAAATGTATTAACCTTCTACTAATATTAGGTAACCCCAAAACTATAGCTTATTTAGCAATTCAGCTTGGTCCATAGCTAGATATATAACCTGAAGTCTTGCATTTCATTTACATCCCAACACAGGAACTAAAAACTTGTAGGGGTGGGAGGGAGGGAGGGACAATTTTTGTGGCAAAATTTCCCAGAAGTCTAATATGAAATATTCACAAAGGTATGATGTTGTGTATCAATTGGTACTCTTTCGCAGTAAAGAGCTAGAGCGGGGATTCAAATTAAAAAAACTTTTTCAACCACATTATGAAAACCATTTAAGGACTTCGATAAAATGCTCAAACTGGGCTATACAAATTTAAGAATGTCAGAAACAAAAAGGTTACAGAAGAATTAGACCCTAAGGTGGGGGGGGGAGGGGGGGGGAGGTACATCCCACATAAAAAGGGCGGTGTGCTTGTCATACCTTTTAGGGATTGAAAATGTGGTTTTGGTAGATTTCTGGCAAGCACCCCTATTCTTTTTTTTTTTAGGAGTCCTTCCCCCAGGATTTATACTACCATGCACATTTACAGTGAGAATTTAACAATGACAGTTTGAATGCTTTCACTTTTAACCCTGTTCTATTATTAAGTAGTTAAACAGGGTCCCTCCTTCGTTACAACCATAAATAAAAGACCACAATTTGTGTTATAATCTACCAAACAAATCAGTCATCTTACCTCTTGAAACACATTGATGGCATTTAAAGGCTCAGTTAACACTAGATTCCCAAGTGTAGCTATAAGACAAATGCAAATCCAATAGCTAGTTTCTAGTTTAGTAAAAACTGGAGGAGTTGAACTAGCATAGTATATTTTGAACTGGGAATTGAAGGGATTGAATCTTGGTTATGAGCCATACCATTAAAATCCAGCAAATGCATCAAGTCCATACAAAGAACAAATCTGTAAACAGTCCTTTCCTGAAGAAAATCAGAAAACATGCACTCTCAGAAAAATGGCTAATAATTAGTTCAAAGACAACTTGAGTAATCAGGTTATGTGCAGCAGAAGGCGGGCGTAAGGGGGTCCGAAAACCACAAAAACCACACAGAAATACACCACAAAAACAGCAAACTGCATCAGATTTTTTCGCAAATACTGAAACTGCACATCCTCTTCACTTTCAGTTGCGACCTGGACAACCTCCGTTGCCATTGTTGTGCATTGAATCAAAGCAACAAGAACACAAGGCTGTGTGGCTGTACAAGCTAACATCCAGTATGGAATTTCACAAAGTCGACGCATCATTGACCAAAACAGTTAATCACACTAAGTATTAACTGGAAAAGGCTGTAATTGCAAACCAAAGAGTTAAATTGTAAAGTGATAGAATAAACCCTGATGCATCGTAAAACAAAAACATTTATCTCACGCTTGCAAAACAACCGGATGCCAACCGTTCTTTAGAGTGTCAGCACCACAGACACTTTTTTTTCACTGAAAACCGTTACCTTACCGTTACTTTTAATAATCACAAACCGCTTACTGTTTTGAAACTGCAATACTGTGGATTAAAATAAAAATTACCGCAAAACGGCACCAAAAATAACACAAAACCGCATCACCGCAAACCCTTACACCCCCCTCCAGCAGGTTTGGGATTGGGGGTGGGTAGGGAGAACAAGGGAGGACCTTAACGCAATGTTGATGGCTAGTGGCAGATTACACAGCCATTTCACTAAATGCTGTAAACACAATCATTATGACTTGATGGTTTTTCTCCTTACAACTCAGTCCTTCATTGAGTCATTCTTGCAAGAAACCAAAATGTGCTGGTCCAGAAAATATCTATACATTACCTTGACTCCCACAAAGTTTTTTTAGTATTTTATCCCCCATCCCTCAGGACATTCTAACTTTGGTTCAAATTTTACTTTGACAATTTTGGGTCTAGAGACT